>APFE031648833.1:3591-16712 GCA_000404065.3 Pinus taeda | reverse complement strand
ATAAGGACTGAACCATTGTCATTGCATTTCTCCACTGTATATGGTCCTAACCATCTTGTCCTCAGCTTCCCTTTGAAATCCTTGTATCTTGAGTCATACAGCAGTGCCCAATCTCCTGGATAGAATTTCTTTTCATTAAGGTGCCAGTCGTGCCATATCTTCCTATGAAGTTGGACTACTTCTGAGTGGAGGATGGCCTGCACCCTCTGTTCATTTAATCCATTCAGCTGCAGTAATATTTCACATTGAGCATGGCTGAGATGTAAGTTCAACTGAGCTGCCACCCTCAATGTGTTGTACTCAAACTCTATGGATAGCAAAGCTTTCTTCCTATAGACCAACTCATAAGGTGTAAAAGTTGTTGCAGTTTTCAAAGTGGTGTTGTAGGCCCAGGTGGCCTCAACCAGGCGATCTTCCCAATCCTTTCTGCTACTGCTGACCACCTTAGTCAAAATCTCTTCCAATGCTCTATTAGTGACTTCCATGCCCATTTTCTTGTGGATGATATAGGGTGGAAGTTATGTGCTTGATCTTGTGATGAGAGAGCAGGTCTTCAATCAAGTTAGAGGTGAACTGGCTTCCTTGATTGGTGACTAACTCTCTTGGGTAGCCAAACTTGTAGAAGATATTATCCTTAAAAATTCAGCCACTTTCTCTTCTGTCACTGCCTTGATTGCCTTTGCTTCTGCCCACTTTTCCAGGTAGTCAGTGCACACAATGATGTAAGACCTTTTTTTTGAAGGAGGGTTGATAGGACCCACAAAATCCATGCCCCACTTCTCAAATGGCTCGAAAGTCCCTTGAGTTTGGAGGGGGATTTCATCCCTTGGAGTCGGTTTCCCCATCCTCTAGCATCGGTTACACTGGCTGATGTATCTTCGGACATCTTGATGAAGAGTAGGCCAATAGTAGCCTGCCTGTATAATTTTGGAGGCAGTCCTTTTTGCTGCAAAGTGGCCTCCACAGGGTCCATCGTGACAGGTTAGGACGATGTAAAAGACTTCCTCCTCCCTAACACAACGCCTCAAGATCTGATCTGGGTCAAGTTTAAACAGGTTGCCCCTGATCCAAGTGAATGGGGCACTCTTCCTCACAATTCTTCTCTTCCCCTTTGAGGATAGATGCGGAGGGAACTGTGCTGAGACCAAGTAATTTGCTATATCAGCAAACCATGGAGAGAGTACTGAGATAGAAAACAGGTGTTCATCTGGCATCTGGTCATCCACTATCCCTTCTTCACCTATAGGCAAATCCAATCTAGACAGGAAGTCAACAACAACATTTTCCTTACCTGGCTTATCGACAATAGTCAAATCAAATTGCTGCAACAAAAGTAAGCATCTAATGATACGAGCATTTACATCAGGCTTATTCATTAAATATCTAATTGCGGCATGATCAGTGTGTACGAATGTTTGATAACCAGTGATGTAGTGTCTGAACTTGTTCAGGGAATGGACTACAGCCAGGAACTCTTTCTCGGTTATAGTATAGTTCATCTCTGCCTTAAACAGGTTTTTGTTGACAAAGTATATGGTGTATGGTAGTTTCTCCTCAACTTGTCCTAAGGCTGCCCCTATGGCTTTGTTCGAGGCATCAGTGTGGATGTGGAAAGGTAGGGCCCAGTTTGGACCTCTCAAGATCAGGGCGGACACAAGCTTATCCTTCAACTCATCCAGAGCCCCTTGGAAGTCGTCAGTCCATTTAAACTCAACATCTTTCCCTAAGAGGCTAAACAATGGCGAGGCTAGTTTACTAAAATATTTAATGAATCTCCTATAATATCCTGCCAAGCCTAGAAAACTCTAAACATCTCTTACTTTCTGAGGAGGTGGAACCTTTTGGATGATAGAAATTTTGTTAGGATCCACCTGTAATCCTTGCTGAGAAATTGTATGACCTAGCACAGTCCCTTCAGTCATCAGGAATTCACATTTTTTGAGACTGAGGGACAGGTTCATCTCAATACACTTGGTTAAAACTTTTCCTAGGTTAGTCAATGCATCTTGGAAGTTGGACCCATAAGGGGTAAAGTCATCCATATAGATTTCCACCGAATTGTGAACCAGTTCAGCAAATATGCTCAATACTTCTCTCTGGAACATGGTAGGAGCGTTGCATAACCCAAAGGGAAGTACCCAGTAGGAAAAGGTACCACATGGAAAAGTGAAAGTGTCTTATCTTGGTCCTCTGGGCTGATTTGGATCTGATTATACCTGCTGAACCTATCTAGGAAAGAGAAGAACTTCTTTCCTGCCAGTCCATCCAACACTTGATCTATGAAAGGCAAAGGGAAATGGTCCTTCTTGGTGGCTTTGTTAAGTTCTCAATAATCTACACAAATTCTCCACTTCCCATTTTTCTTGGGCATAAGCACTAGAGGTGAGACCCACTCACTATCAGAGATGGGGTAGATGAATCCTGCATCCAACAATTTTTGCAATTCTTCTCTGACAATGTCTTTAAGGGCTGGATTCATTCTCCTCTGAGGCTACCTGACTGGTTTACAATCCTCTTTAATGTAGATGTGATGGGTACAGACCGAATCGTGGACTCCTTTCATCTCCTTGTAGCTCCAAGCAAAGGCATCCAAAGGATTGTTCAATAAGCTACAAAACTCATTCTCCTGGGAGGGAGATATGGAGGAGCTGATCTTTAAGGTTCTTTCGAGGCCAAATTTCACACTCTTAACTCTGGGAGAGGTCGGATCAGTTACACAGAGGTCCACTAAAGCACCGACTTGGGTATCTTCCACCAATTCTGCTAATGACAGTGCACCAGGAGGTGTGTTTTGAATCAAATTCTCAATCAAGTCATCCTCGGTTTGAGGGCCTCCCCCGGTGGCTTCTACTGTGCACAAAGGTACAGAGTAGACCTCATCCTCATCTCCCTCTTCCAACCAGAGTGGTAAGTCATGTTCTAGGAGAGGTTGGGCAGGAGGATAGAGGACTAGCTGTTTGGACATAGGCCCATTCTTGATGGTTATGCTTCCAGCTCGACAACTAATGTAAGCATCCACAGTGGCTAACCAAGGCCTTTCCAAAATGAAGGGGTATCCAGTGAGTTTTGCCTTTGGCTGAAGGACCAAGAAGTCCGCAGGGTACTCCCAAGAGTCGACAGAGACCAGGACATCTTCCACAATCCCTTCGGGAGTCACGGTGGAGTGGTCTGCTAACTGCAGTACTATCGAGATCTTTCTTACGAAACTCTGAAGGTTGAGTTTAAGCATAGTGTCCCTAGTCATCACATTAATGGCAGCCCCTAGATCAATCAAGGTGTGGGGGATTATGGTGCCATTGATGTGGACATCAACTACAGGACTCTCAAGGTCCAAATATTTTGGACAGATTACTTGCCCCAACATTAGATCGGACAGTTGTCCTATGACATTGATAGTCTGGGCATCTCTCTTGCGCCTGCCTAGGTGCCTGAAACACTTCTCCTTTATCAATTTGTTGTATATTGGTACATCTTTTATGGCCTGGAGAAGTGGTATTTTCACACACAACTGCTTAAGTTCTCCCATAAGTTCAGTTTCCTCTAGGTTTGGTTGCGCGGTTACTGTTAGTCGCTCAGGAAAGGGTGGAATGGCTTTGAGTTCACTTTCCTATTTTTCATCCTTGTCCTCCGGGGGAGGAAGTTGGCGGTCTAGAAGGACCTTCCCAGATCGCAGGTTGATCTCTTGGATCTCCACTGCATAGGTAGGGCATGTTGTCTCCCCAATGTATACTTGCTGGGCCTATCTGTTGTTGGGGTTTGGGTTCAGTTGGGCAGGCATCTGGGGTTGTCTTGGAGGAACAGGAGGTAATGGTTGTGGTTGAGCAGGGGTGGAGGCAGAATGGCGGGAAGAGAGTTGTATTGGGGCCTCCACCCCTGCTGAGGTGCATTCCACTGAGGCTGTGGCTGGACATGTGAGTGAAATGAATGAGCAGTAGGTTGAGTATGGTATTGAGATGGATAATACCACGGAAGAGGTTCGGAACAGGAAGGATGAGCAGGGGGACCCCAAGAAGGTATTTGAGTGGATTGGTTGGGGCTATAATAAGCTTGGGAGGTCCCTTGCATCCCCTGCTGGTAAGGTCTGGGCCCATGCAGCCTCCTTTGGTTGAGGAAGTAGAGAGGTTCAGTGGTTTCCTCAGTCCCCTGGTACATGGCTTTAAATCCGGGCAAGGTTGGGCATTGGTTTGTGGGGTGGTCTTCCTCACAAATGAAACATACCTCCATTGAGTGCAATGGACACTTGTTCTTACGGTGCTTCCTCGTACATCTGGGACAGAAAATGGCCAAAGCCCTCTCAGCTTCCGCTTTCTTTTGTTGGATTCGGAAAGTATCGAGTTGCATGGCAATGGTCTGTCTCATATCACTTTTGAGGTCTTCCATCTGATTAGCAAACTCATGCTTGGAGAAGGTGGTACTAGCTAAAAGTGGATTCCCCCTACCTCTTTTCCAGGCTGCCCTAGAATGGTTTCTAAACACAGCCTTTATGTCCACATAAGGTAGTTGGTAGATGTCTCCTCCAGCTAGCAAATGAAGGGTATCTAGCAGGTCTTCATGGACTCCTCGGAGCAGAACCAACTTCAGAGATTCAGGGTCAAGTGTGCACCTGACCCATTTATAACTAAGTTGGAACCTTTCCTTGTAGCCTTCTAAAGACTCATCATTTTTGGTCATCCAAAAGATCTCTCCCTTTGTTTATTTTGACCTACAGTAGTCCCGGTATTTGTTGTTAAAGGCTTGCTGCATCTGAGCCCAAGTAGTGATAATGTTTCCAGGTAACCCCATGAACCAGTGCAGTGCTGCATCCTTGAGGGTAGAAGGAAAGAGTTTCAACTTTTGCTCATCCTCGGCATAGTCATAAGTTCGACAAAGGACAGAAACTCAAACAGGAAGGTATCAGGGTCTTCAGTGGTCAATCCATGGAAGTGAGGTAAGGCTGAGGGACTTATGTTCTTCATTTTCATGTCCACATTGGTCTCTCGGATGGGAAAGGCACCTTCTATTCTCTCCTCATCTCCTATACTGTTTTTGTGTTCAGCCATGGTCTCAAGAGGGATGTTCTCTTGCTCTTCTTCTATTATAGGATCTTCGTATATCTCTGGAGGTTCACCTATAGGTTCTTCGAGATCACGGCCACCAAAGAAGAGAGAAGGGTGACTCAGTGATGTGGTGGGGATGTTGGGTAAGAATTTTTTGGTATTGTCTCTGTTACTATGAGGTATGAAATGAAAGATTTTTGGCTGCTTTTTGCTTTTTCTTCTTGTACCTGCAAAACTAAAATGGATTGAATTACAACAAACTAAAATCTATCTTGTTGAAATGAAAATGCAGAATTGAAATGAAGGCAGGAAATGACTAATCTATTTTGTTGAAATGAAATTGCAGGAATGAAATGCTAGGCTATGCTTGCGGAATTGAAATGCTAATCTATGCTTGCAGAATTGAAATTCTACTCTACGCTTGCAGAATTGAAATGCTAATCTACACGTGCAGAATTGAAATGCTAATCTATGCTTGCAGAATTGAAATTCTAGTCTAGGAAAGTAGGAAATGTCTAGTCTACTTTTGCGGAAATGAATTTGCAGAATGGAAATGAAATAAACTACTTAGCGTAAGGTTGTAGTAGAAAATAGAAGAAAAGCAGGAATCACAAATATCCTGACGCTTCCCCAGCAATGGCGCCAAAAAGAATATTGGGCTCCAGTATTGCAGCAATAATATTGCAACTCTTGGGACTCCCTTCTTTACTTTTATCAACCCGGTAGTTCGTACAAACTTGGAAGCGACGGTGATGTATGCACAAGTACTAGCTCTTGCCACGGCTGTCACTTGGTTAGATAGCACAAGTCTGCTAGGAGCTTAAGCCAACTTCTATGAGCTCTGAGAAGAAGCTTTTTAACTGATTGATAGAAGCTAACTCAAAGGAAGCTAATCTACTTGCGAAAAGAAACTGAAAAGCTGAAAGGAAATGCAAACCCTAATTTTACCAGCTAGCCCTACTGATGCAAGAAAGAGGATGCAAGCTACTGAAAGAGATTCCATTGACTTCTAGGAAGGTAAAATACATGTGTCTAAGCTACTTCTATCTAAAGAGCACTTCTTTTTGTATTTTTGACTAAGTTGTTAGAATTATCATGCTTGTGATTAAACTGTTTTTGACTATGTAGAGGTGGATTGGCGAGAGGAAATGCTTGCAGGAGGTCGGGAAGGTTCGAAGAGGGCCTAAGGGGTCCCTATCACCCTTCCAGATAGTTTCACAGAGTTTGGCTATCAAGAGACCGCTTTCGTGAGCTTTTACAGGAAGTTTGCAGGGGTTCTACAGGATGTTCTGGAATTTCTACAGGATGTTCTGTAATTTTCTACAAGATGTTCAGAAAGGGGATTTTGGAGGGTTGATGGAGGAAGAAAGGTGAAGGAGTGGGTATGGAGGTGAGGTAAGGGCATGAGGAGGTCCAGGACTTGGTGAATGGAGTTGAGGAGTGGCGAAGATGGTTGGATTTGTTCAAGGAGGAGTAGAGCAATGTTGCACAAAAATATGGGAATTTAGGGCAAAGCGAGCGAATATGGAAAACGAAAGGAAAGAATCTGGGTTGGAGGATGGAGCAGGCAGGATTGATGGAGTACGGGCAGATAAAGAAATATTACAGGTGCTCTGCAAGTTATTTTTCAAACTGAACAACCAAAGACTTGCAAAATCAAGGACCTAATTACTTTGACCTAATCTGACCTAGATAACATCAAAGAAAATGAACAGAAGTCTATTTGCAACAAAATCATGTGAAGTAACTATGCAACTAAGCAATCATGAACCTAATCATGCAACCACAACTGATATTAACTTCGGAAAATGAGAATATAACACTAATAATTGCATGGCGAAGCAAAGACAGTGTTTTTGGTGGCAGCAAGGTCACCTTGGTCCCAACTCATGATCCCAATGAGGGAGAGGTGAGATCCGAGGTGCTTGGTAACCATTTTCTTAAGATCTTCCTTGTTATTAACCTATCAATCAATCTGAACATGAAAAGCCTTCTTAACCATCAACTATGATCTAGGTAACCAAGCAAGATTCTAATCTACTTAACAGAAATTATTTTGCAAAGACATAAAAAACAAATAACAGTACACAAAGGAAGCCTTGGCACTTGGGTTGGGCCCAACCCCAAGAGCTACAGGCTCCTAAGAAGATCTCATAACTGAAGCCAAATAAAGCTGCTTTGCATTACTCAAAAATAACCATGTCACAAGAAATTTATACAACAGCAGCTACAAAATGAGCCGAGAAAATAACAGCACTCTAGTGCAAAAAACAACAGTCCAAAAAGTAACCTATGAAGGCTGGAAGCCTTCTTATTTATGCACCACGAGGGTCTCCAACAACCCTCGTTAACTCAAGGGGCTCGGTTGCTCCAACTGCCAGTGATCAGCCACTTTATACAAGATTGCTCGACTGCCCTCGGGAATCCTTTTCGGCGGCTTGCTAAACTCCGAGCTGAGGGTGGATATTTCGAGGAAGGGGCCATTTAATGCAAGGGACACCCTTCCTACGAATCCTCACCCTTGTTCCTTCATGCTTGGTTGTCATCTGGCTCATAATTGCTTGGCCTTGGTCCGTAAATTTGTCCAAAAATCTGCATTAACAATTTGCTAGCCTCCTTGGTCAAGTGACTATCCTCATTCGTTCAACCAACATAAATATACTCAAAAAACATGCATAAACTATGAAAAATGGTGGATTGACGAAGAACAACTAGGCAAAATGAGCCCAATCAGTTACCCAATTTTGGGCTCATCAAGCTGAATGAAAGTGAAGAAGCTAAATCTAAGGGGAAAAATGAGAAAAATCACAAAAAAATAATTTGAAGTAAGGAAAGAGGATAAAAATGGAACTACAAGGAGAATTCAAGAATATTAGAACCCCAAATTATGATGGGGAGTATAAAGAAGGAACATAGGAATGGATACTTAATATTAGTAGGTATTTTCAAGTCTATGATTATTCTACTAATGAAAATATAAATTAGATATATACCAGTTATAGGGGAAAGCTTCCCTGTGGTGCGAAAAAGTTAGAACAATGCATAATTTAGAAAAAATGAACATCAATTGGGAAGGATTTCAAATGTTTTTAAAGGAAGAATATCTAACTAAATGTTACTTTGATGACAAGGCCAAAAAAATTGACTATATGAAACTTGACCAAATGTCAATGGATGAGTTGGTGATGGAATTTAGTCATTTTTCCAGATATGTGCCATATATACCTAACATTATGGTCATATTTATGAACTATGTGGTGTACTCTTATATGCTCTTCCTTGGCATTTGCCTAAAGTAGTGTCACCAAATCCACTGGTCCTCTACATACCCAATAATGTAAAATTGTGACTTTATGAGGGTTTTGAAGTCCTTCCACTATGTCAGTGGAGGACCTCTCTCAAACCTCAAGGTCTGAGTGTGGCTTTCCCACCAAGTCAAGGCATGTCCCTCTAGTTTCAATTGTTGAAAATAGCAACAAGAAATGCTAAAAATAACATTGCTATAAATAGAATTTCAAGATATACTCCAACTCTATTGGAAATAGAAAAAAATAAAAATGCTAAAAATAATATTGCTATAAATAGCATTTCAGGATAGATTCCAATTTTTATTAGTCCCTGAATTAAAATTGAGAATTAAAATTCGAATTTGGTCTCAGCAGCTGTTTGAAAAATAATTAATTAATTCATCTTGTGTTAATTAGTTGGAGAAAATCAAACATGAAGTCTTTGTGAAGACATGCAACAATTATCCCTTTGATTGAGGAAGTTATCCCTTAATTAAGGAGATAAGGATGAGTTGTATTGAGTTGTACTTAGTTAACTCAATTAACTGAGTTATGTCCAATTAGATTCGTTCCACACAGTTTGAGGAACTAATTGTGAGTTTAGTCAGTTAATACATGCATGCATGCAACTAGTGTTCTCCAGATAACTGAATATTCTCTCATAAATAACTCATGCATGTTAGTTCAGAGAAAGACCCAGTTGAGATTAAAGACAGGGACATTGTACTATCAGTTGGAGGAATTTTCCTATAAAGGAAACTCATCCATGTAGAAGGAATTATCTCCTTCCGGATTGCACAGTTATTTCAGAGGTCAGTGTTGTGTGTGAGGTGAGAATCACACAGGTTGTAGCTAGAGGACCCAGGGGAAACTGTGCAAGGAAGTAGGAGGCTTGGAGGACTGAAGGAAGGTATATGTGTTGTCTATTCTGTCTATGAGCAGTAGTGAGGGATTGTACTGAGAGCTGGATAGCTTGTGAGCTAAATATTTGTGTAATCCTGAGATATTTCCACTCATATGATAATACAGATAGCAGGGTTTTTAGTTTAGGCTTTCTCCTGAGTATTCTTTTTTGTCTCATGTGTGTGATTTCTTCTTCTCTGTTATATGTGTTCTGATTGATCTTGCTCAAATTGATTAAGCTTCTGCAAAGTTTGATAGTAGAAGTAGATCAAGTATTTTTCTTTAGTATATTGCATTATCAAGTGATCTACAGTGAAATTTCTACATGGTATCAGAGCGAGGTTTTTTAGGAAAAGCTCTACATTTTATCAAAGCAATGGTGAGTCTTGCTCTCCGAAGTCTTCCTAAGAGCTGGCATAGCTGCCAGAACTCAGTTAATGGAAGAGAGAAATTGTCAAATTGGGAACGACTGTGGTCAGATCTGATGCAGGAGGGGATCATGAGGAGCACTAGAGATGGTTCTTCATCCAAGGAGGATGAAGAAAATTTAGCCTTAGCAAGTAAGGCAAGGAAAGGGAAGGAGAAGGATTCTCATCCCAAATGAAGTTCTTCTCATGGTGGGAAAAAGGTTGAAAAATATAATGTGAGATTCTTTAATTGTCATGAGGTGGGCCATTATGCAACTAATTGTCCATTAAAGAAATCCAAGAAGGGATCCATGGAAGGATCTAAAGGTAAGGCATTAGCCTCTCAGTTCGAATTGGATTTTATCCTCATCACACGCATGGTTTCATCGAAGATGGGTTGTGGTTGGTTTTGTGAGAGTGGAGCCTCATTCCACATGACCTACGATAAGAGTTTATTCAGGACATTGGAGGAGAAGGACCTCCAGATATGCATAGAGATGGGTGATGATGGAAAGTACCGTGTTTTCGGTGAAGGTACGGTTGCTTTTTAGAGGGAGCATGGAGCTTCTATCACCCTAATTGATGTGAAGTATGTGCCTAGACTAAAGAAAATCTTGGTATCGATCGCAATGTTGGTGGACAAAGGCTACGATGCTGTCTTCAGTAAAGGAAAGGTTTTCCTTAGGCACATCACCATGAGACAGGTGAAGAATATTAGTTCACAAGTAAAGAACCTATATGCTCTTGAGGTTCACGATGCATGAAAAGGTTGGAGACTTGGTGGTTGAGAGGGAGAGTACATTACCTCTCGACATTCACCACCAGAAGAAGTCTCAGATAATTGTGGAGGAGCCACAATTGGTGAAGCAACTTCAGGAGGTTGTGGAGCAGCCACAACTGGAGTAGTAGAGAGGAGACTACGTGGAGGCATCCAATAATGTAGAGACCTCTAGTAGGGGGAAATTTCAAGCCAAGTGGGCAGAGGGATCACATGCATCCATACCTCTAAGTGTGAGGTGAGGCGATGTGAAGCGATAGTCCCAAGAAGGTTGAAATAGGGGTAGGATCCTTGAGGTACCCAGCCTCTTTGATTAGAACATACTACGAGAGCCCTAATGACGAGTAGCAGGATTAGCTGAGTGGGTAGAGACAAATGCGGATGGAGTGGTAGAGGAAGCTTCAGCATCAGAGGATGTTTCTAGCCCAACAGGGAGGTCAGTTGGGAGATCAACTACTTCGTAGTAACTGAGTTGCAGTGCAGCAGTGGGCAGCACGATGCAACATGATGAGAGGAGGTGCATTGCAGATGTAGTGTTGGGAGATAGGACCAGCAGCAGCACGGATGTAGCAGGAGGAATCAGTGTGATTGATGCAGTCAGAGATCAAGGTGATAGAAGTTAGAGCAGTCAGATATTGAAGAGCACAAAGGTCTTGAGTTTTTAGTCGACAAAGGCAATAACAGTCAGAGACTTTGATGACAGAGGCATCATTCTAATTCAGGTTGGATATTTTTTTGTTGCTACAGTTGTTGAAGAAACAACACTTGAGAGAAGTGTTACATGCAAAACATTCCAAAGGTTTAGGATCGAGTTCTAGTTGAATGCCTTTCTTGTTGAGAGGGAGTGTTGAAAATAGCAAAAATAAATGCTAAAAATAGCATTGTTATAAATAGAATTTCAGGATATACTCCAACTCTATTGGAAATAACAAAAAATAGAAATGTTAAAAATAGCATTTCAGGATAGATTCCAATTTTAATTAGTCCCTGAATTAAAATTCAAATTTGATTTCAGCAGCTATTTGAAAAATAATTAATTAATTCATCTTGAGTTAATTAGTTGGAGAAAATCAAACATGAAGTCTTTGTAAAGATAGGCAACAGTTATCCCTTTGATTGAGGAAGTTATCCCTTAATTAAGGAGATAAGGATGAGTTGTATTCAAGTTGTAATTAGTTAGCTCAGTTAACTAAGTTAAGTCCAGTTAGATTGGTTCCAAACTATTTGAGGAACTAATTGTGAGTTCACTTAGTTAATTTTGAAAAATGTTCAACAAAAAATGTTAAATTTAGAATGTGCTAAAAATATACTTGCTAAGGATAGCATGTCTAAAAATAGTAGTTTGGCCAGTGAGGTCATTGGCCACATTGGGTGAGAGGTGAAACTGATAAAAATAGAAATTTCTAAAAATAGCATTTCTGGGTCCCTTCCTATTTATAGCAGTCCCTAGTCTATCTATAGGAATTAAAATTAATTTTGGTCTCAACAGCAGTTGGAAATATTAATTAATTAATTCAGTTGAGTTAATTAGTTAAGGAAATTTGAATTTGAAGTCTTTGTGAGCATACACATGAGTTGTCCCACTGATTGAGGAATTTATCCTTAATTTCCTCCACTTATTGAGGGAATAAGCATGACTTATATAATGAGAGAATCAGTTGACTTAGTTCTAACTAGTCAAGTCCAGTTAGATTATTTTAACAAGTTGTTAAAATAATAAAATATAGTTTGTTAATGCTTTCATGCATCTGACAATTATTATTTTAGATAACTAAGGATTCACTCATGGATAAATGTTGTATGTCAGTTCTATTAGAGACCCAGTTGAGATCAGATGTGGGACAGTGTACTATCAGATGCTTAGCTATTTCTAGTAAGTAGTTTTTACATGGTTCAGGAACTAGTGTTCTCAAGGAATATGTAGTTGGACCATTCGTTGTTTTTAGTATGTTGGAATTAATAGCATATTCTTTTTCTATTATTTCCTAAGAAAACAATGTAAGGACCATAGGGAAAGCCTATATAAATAGGGCTTGGGTGGTTCATGAGACGTATCTTCATATCTTCATAGTTCATTGAGAACTGAATAGCTTGAGAGCTAATTCTTCTTGTATTGTGAAGATGATTTCCACTTGATTGATAATACATGGTTGGGGTTTTATGCTGGTGCTTTCCCCTAGATATATCTTGTGTTATGTGTGATTAATTCTCTTGATCAAGTTATGCATGTTTCTACCTGATGTTGCTCATGATTTCGATTATGCTTCCGCTTAATGTTTTGTAGAAGAAGAACAAGTATTATGCTTTAGGACATTGCATATATTGGTTTGTTCTACATGTGAAATTTCTACATGGTATCAAAGCTATTTGATTTGTAGAAAATTTCTACATGGTATCAGAGCATAGGTGATCAAGGAGAGAACAGTATACTGAGAGGAGATTTCAAAGTTTTGAGTTTTGGGCCAAGAGTTTGCAAAGCAGATCTGAAAATTTCTGTACAAAATTTTCATAAATAATAGTAGATTTGGATTCCTTGCAGAAAAATACCAAAAAAAAAAAAAATCAGTTGAATCGAAGTTTGAATGAGGGAGATATCACTAATTTAAAATCAGCTCTTTTTCTAGAAAATTTCGTGATGGGGGGAAAGTGGAAATAGATTGGTGTGCTAGCCAAGAACTTGTATGCACTTGAGGTACAAGATGCATGCAAA
>APFE031648825.1:1350-23190 GCA_000404065.3 Pinus taeda | reverse complement strand
CCCCTCCTACTTCACAGAGTCAAGCCTGGTAGACAAAATAGAAAATATCGATAAATTAGCTAGTAGGAACCATTCCGCTCCCTCAACCTACACTTCTAGCATTACAACAAAACCCCCAATCTAATTTAAGACCGCAACTCCCAGCCCAACCCAACCCTAATCCGAATAACAGACCGGTCCAATCTATTCAAATAATTGAAACACCAGAGATAGGAAGCGATCTAAGGGAGTGTAATGACCTTCAATTAAGATCTGGGCACATCATTGAAATAGAGGGAGATAAAACTGCTCAAGTTGAAAATCAGTTACCTATAGAACAACCACTACAAGAAGAGGATGTGATCAGACAACAAACTCATAATCAAGTAATCACATCTTCCCCTCCATTCCGAGAATGATTAACTATACCTTGACCTTTACAACATCCTGATTTTGACATTCTGGGAGAACTTAAACATCTGTACATAAAAATCCCACTCCTCCAAGCCATTCAAGACATCCCAATATATGCAAAGACCATCAAAGAGCTATGTATAAAGAAACCAAGGAGGAAAATAACAAATAACCCAACAGTCCAAGTAATTGGAACCCTATCCGACCTATTATCAGGAAGAGAAACACTTGTTAAATATGAAGACCCAGGAAATCCAATAGTAACAGTACAAATCAATGGGAAAACTTTTGCAAATGCCTTAGTTGATTTAGGGGTTGCAATTAATATCCTAACAACCACCACTGGTCAAAAACTGGGCATTACATCAATAGAACCAACCTCCACTTTATTAGAACTGACTGACCAAACTGTGGTTAGGCCAGAAGGCACACTACATGATGTCATGGTA
This sequence comes from Pinus taeda, assembly GCA_000404065.3. Classification (NCBI taxonomy): domain Eukaryota; kingdom Viridiplantae; phylum Streptophyta; class Pinopsida; order Pinales; family Pinaceae; genus Pinus; species Pinus taeda. The sequence continues at coordinate 22,348 of APFE031648825.1, read as the reverse complement.
TCCGTTGATTCTTGGGAGTATCATGCCGACTTTCTAATAATAAATCCCAAAAACCGACTTGATGGACATCCATTGATTTTAGGCAGACCTTGGCTTGCAACCGCTAACGCTTATATTAGTTGCCAACAAGGCAATATGACCATAACTAAAGGAGCTAATATCAAGAATCTAGCCTTATATCCTCCAGCCCAGCCAAGTGTCACAATAATGAAAACCAACAAACATCATGTATTATACCTCACCGAAAATATTAGATCCCCATTAACCATAGAAGATGACCTCGATTTCAAAGATCGAAGAGAGGACGATGTCATTAACAACTTTCTTAGCTAGGGTAAATCTAGATCCCACTTGCAATGTCATATGATAGAAGTAGGATTTGATAACGATTAAAAGAACATTCTCTCAAAGATACTCACGATCAAACAATACCTACTACCTTTGTATCAAATAGCAAAACTATAGAAATTGAGCCAAGAAAACTTTGAACATTAATGGAAACCTGACTCCAAAACAAGAAAACAAGCTAATCCAGCTACTGAGAAAATACAAAGAAGCACTTGCATGGGATTATCCTGACATGAAAGGAATTGATCCCCAGTTATGTACACGCCACATTTACATAGAAAAGGATGCAAGACCTATTCGCCAACCACAAAGGAGACTTAACCCATACCTAAAAGACATTGTAAAAGCTGAACTTCAAAAACTTTTAGATGTGAACTTTATCTACCCTATCTCCGATAGCAAATGGGTCTCTCCACTTGTAGTGGTACCAAAGAAGAATGGAAAGTGGCGGATTTGTGTAGATTATAGAGAACTAAATAAAGCAACACAGAAAGACCACTTCCCCTTCCATTCATTGACCAGGTATTAGATACGTTAGCAGGAAAGAAATTCTTTTCTTTCTTGGATGGCTTCAGTGGATACAATCAGATTCAGATTGCCCCTGAAGACCAAGAAAAAAACCACTTTTACCTGTCCTTGGGGAACCTTTGCCTACAGAGTTTTACCTTTTGGCCTATGTAATGCCCCTGCCGCATTTCAAAGGGCTATCCTCAGCATCTTTTCAGATTTAATAAATGAAGGGCTTGAAGTATATATGGATGATTTTACACCATATGGAGATGATTTCGACCCAGCATTGGACACACTAGAAAAGGTGTTGCAACGATGCATTGCCACCAGGCTCTGTCTGAGCCATGAAAAATTCTATATGATGATGACTGAAGGACTTATTCTAGGCCATTATATTTCAGCAGCTGGAATACAGGTAGATTCGGCCAAAATTCAAATAATTTTGTTAATACCCACTCCTACCACTCAGACAGAGGTACGCAATTTTCTTGGATTCTCTGGTTATTATAGAAGATTTATAGAACATTTTTCTCATATTGTTGTGCCTTTATATGCACTAACAGGGAATGTTGACTTTGTTTGGATAGAAAAATGTGATCGTACTTTCAAGAATCTGAAAAAACTTGTGTCAACAGCCCCAGTACTCCGAGGGCCAAACTGGGACTTGCCATTTCAAATTTCATCAGATGCTTCAGACATAGCTATTGGAGCAGTCCTTGGGCAGGAAGAAGATTAAAAACCATATGCAATTTATTATATTAGCAAAAATTTGTCACCTGCTGAATTGGACTATATTGTGACTGAAAAAGAATTTTTAGCTGTAATACATGTCATCAACAAATTTAGGCATTATATCACTGGATATCCTGTCATTTTATATACAGATCACTTTTCCATAAAATATTTAGCAAATAAACCAATCACAAATGGTAGAATAACCAAATGACTGATTTTATTGCAGGAATTCAATATCACAATAAAGGACTGACCGGGAAAAGAAAATCTTGTAGCTGATTTTCTCTCGCCAATGCCAAGACTGGTGGATGTAGCAACGGTCGAAGATCAATTTCCAGATGAAAATTTGTTCATTGTTATTGTTAAAACACCCTGGTATGCTGATGTTGCAAATTATTTAGCAGTAGGCAAATTACCAAAACATCTGACCCCCAATGAATGAAAGCATATTGTCCAGTGTAGTACTCAATTTTCTTGGATTAGGGGCTACCTGTTTAATACAGGGGCAGATATGCACATCAGGAGATGCGTCCGTGAAGATGAAATTTTTGACATCTTGAAATCTTGTCATGATGGACCATGTGGCGGACGCTTCGTAGATAAGAGAACTGGCCACAAGGTGCCACAAACAAGGTATTATTGGCCCACGATCTTCAAAGATGCAAAGAAGTTTGTTCAAGCTTGTGACAGCTGCCAGAGGGCAGGACACCCTTGAAAGGTTGACGAAATGCCCTTGAACCCACAGCTAGTTATTAAACCATTTGAATGATGAGCGCTTGATTTTTTTGGTCCAATTAACCCATCATCAAATAAGAAAACATACATTCTGGTAGCAACAAAATATGTCACAAAATGGGTTGAAGCAGAGGCATTGCCGAGAGCTACAGAGGATTCTGTCATTCAGTTCATGTTCCACATATTTGTGCGATATGGCCTCCCAAGAGATATAATTACGGATGGAGGACCTTAGTTTGCTGGCAATAAAATTTCTACCACATTAAAAAACTATCATATTCAGCATAAACTTACTACTCCATACCACTCAATAGGCAAATGGTCAAGTGGAAAGCACCAACAAAATAATAGAAGCAATATTGACGAAAACCATTGCCTCACATAGACGTGATTGGGCTAAAAGACTGGCAGAAGCATTGTGGGCATATAGAACAACATGGAGAAGTACTACTGGTTATTCACCATACCAGCTAGTATTTGGAAAGGAACCCATCTTTCTGATAGAATTTGAAATATAGACATTACGAATAGCACAAGAGGTCGGTCTAGATTTAAACGAGGCTCAGATTAATAGATTACAACAGATCAATGAGCTAGATGAAATTAGGCTCTCTGCCCTTCAACATACTGCGTTAATCCAACAACAGCGAGCCAAATGGCACGACACCCTCATTAAAAAGAAAGTCTTCCGCGAAGGAAATTGGGTGCTCCTTTATGACTCTAGGTTCTAGGATTTTCCTGGGAAACTTCAGACTTGCTGGTTAGGACCATATGAAATCCAGAAGGTACATGATAATGGCACCATTACTCTAACCTCCATTGATGGATCCGGACAGACATTTAAGGCAAATGGCCACCGAGTTTGACTATACCACAAACCACTTACTCGGGAATCCTTCTACCAGCAACTCTATGAAGACTCCGACATGCAGATTTCGGTTGAGGAAGAGAAATCTTCCTCACCTTTGTTTAAGTAATTCGACTACTCTTACACATTGTACATAATTCCTTTGTTTTGTATATATTTTTTTTGCAGTGTATAACATTTTCACTTTGCTGTTCCTTTTAGAAGGAACAACATTTCTGTCTTTTTGTTGTTCCTCTTCGGAAGGAACAACACTTGCATTTTTTTGCTGTTCCTTTTCCTAAAGGAACAACATTCTTCGTGTTCTATTGTTCCTTTTCCAAAAGGAACAACATTTTTCGTCTTCTGCTGTTCATTTTTTCGATGGGACAACATTTTTGTGTTCTGCTATTCCTTTTCCTAAAGGAACAACATTTTTCATTTTCTGCTGCTCATTTTCCTGAAGAAACAACATTTTCATTTTTGTTGTTCCTTTTTCCGAACGAACGAAGCATTTTAATTTTTGTTGTTCCTTTTTCTAAAGGAACGACACATTTTCGTTTTTGCTATTCCTTTTTCCGAAGGAATGGCATATTTTCGTTTTTGTTGTTCCTTTTTTCGAGGGAACAACACATTTTAATTTTTGTTGTTCCTTTCTCCGAGGGAACATCACATTTTCGTTTTTGTTGTTCCTTTCTCCGAAGGAACAACATTCTTATTTCCTATTGTTCCTTTTCCCGAAGGAACAACATTTTTATTTTGCACAGCGCGATTTTCTTTTCTTTTGTTCCTTCTTGCAGAGGAACAACACTTGTGTTTTCTGCTGTTCCTTTTTGCGAAGGAACAACATTAGCTTTTTTGTTGTTCTTCTTTCGAAAAACACAACATTCTTTGCATTTTTCTTGCGCTTGTTTTCTTTTCTGATATTTTTCTTAGTGCCTAGTAGTTTCGAGTTTTTATTTCCTTTTGCTTGTGATTTTGTATATAGCACTTGTTTTATCTTTTTCTTTTTATTTTCATGTGTTTTATCATTTGGATCTCTTCTGAAACACAACTATACAATTATGCAATGAATATGAGAACTAGAAGATGTTGAAATCAGTAAATTATGTAAAAAATCGTTGTCTTTACAAGAATTTGCTCTAAATTGATAAAAAGAAAAGAGGAAAGGACACAACTATTGATTATCTTGTTGTCACTGTTATACTAATACTGGTATGGTTGGTTTTCTTTTATCATGATGGTTCCCTCTAAAATCTCATAATCCTCTTTGATCATTATTAAAGAATAAGAATGAAGGGCATATTTTTCGATTGAGATGTTAAGAATTCTTCCACCATACCTACTCTTAAGGAGTGCTAAACCACCCTTTCTGTGTAAATAAGGAAAAGAACTTTATAAAAAGAGAAAAAAAATAATAAAAAGAAAAATGTTTATATAATTTGCTAACATGGTTTGCCAATGAAGGATAGGGGGTCTCATTGAGAGCCAGCCTACCATGATCATAAGGAAGAAAGTGAAGTGGCATTCCCATTATGGCCACCACACTAAGGAGATGATCCAAGAGGCACATTAGAAAAGAAAAACTCCTTGGAACAGGAGGTCTCATCACGAGCTGGTCTACCCACCTTTCGCTCCTTCCTAGTGAATGGCATTATGATTTATCTGGTCACCAAGCCAGCATAATGGCCTCCATTTTGACATTCCACAGGACTTTCCTGAGCATACACAAAGGATCATGGTTCCATGGGTGAAATAAACAACTCTGTCAAGGTTATGGACACCTGTGGGCAACAGAGCTTTGTTGATGGTATTGAGGTCACATTCTTTATACACCAATAACACTTATGAATCCCTTCTTCTACCTTTGTAATGGGACAAATAAGATTATGAACATAATTCTTTCGAACTTGTAATACATGAAATATATTATAATCTATCATGATGGTAAAAGTTGATCGTGACTGCACTGAACTTTTTCTACATGTCAGTTGTCCTATCCTCCAAATCTCGCATCATATCACAACATTCTCTTATTTATTAAGCAATTCTATGATATACCTCGATTTTGGCAATCCACTCGTTCTTGTAAACATGGCATATTGGTATGCACTGCTCCTTTCCGACTTTGTATCATGCCAGTCCAGCACGCCACTCCGTCATTTGACGGTCGAGGACAACCTATCACATTGCAGGGGGGGAGCAGGTGACCTCATAATTCACTGGCATACGTGTCAGTTTTTCATTTGGAGAACTTTTACTTGGGAATAGAAAGGCTTAATAGTATATCGTTTTCCAATTTTCATGGCTTGCTATTTCAAAATTATCTCTGTGTTATTCTCTGCAACAATTAGCAATAATTTGAACTCCAAACAAGCTTGATGTTCCGTCATTTTCTCTATGGTTTCTAACAGCTTGAACAGCCTGTTGTTCAATTTCCGTCTCTATGTTTTTTTTGCAGTTTTCTAAGCATGGGAAGAAGATCAATTTGTAGAGAACCACAAGTGTTGATAGTCTTTAATGCCGCACAGGAAATTATAACAAGGGTAGGTGGATAGTTTATCTCGATCATCTGCAATAGTCCAATGAGACCATAGCAATTGAATTTTTACAGAATCTGCAAGAATATCACTCCATGGTAAGAGGGAGACAGATAACAGCCACCGACGACATAATTGCAGAAGTTTTGGGACTTCCAACCACTGGATCTGTGTGTACTTTGAAGAAAGTAAGGCCGTGGGACGCCATCAAAATCTTCCAAGATGAAGGACAGAACCTGACTCAAAGTGGGAAGGAAGTTCTACCAACAACGTTGGGAGAACCATGGGCAGAATTGGCAAATATCATTGAGAATTACATTACCTGTGAAGGTAGAAAAGACGTGGTAAGACCACGCCACCTTAAGCTCTTAGCTGTATTAAAGCAAAGATGCACTGTGAATTTGCTTGCGTTTTTAAATTCTTTACTACATGATGTTGCCCAAAGCATGAAAAAATCTTGCCACGTAGAATCGGTAGTAAGTCATCATGGGTTGATACAATTGATAGTTAGCCACAATATTTCTCAGCAATAGAGCAACTAGGAAGAACTAATTTTTACAATAGACAAGGGATTAGCTTTGCTAGCACCCAAACGAAAGCATGCTGCAAGTACATCAAATAGACCATTAAAATGGAGGAAATCCGTTAGATTGGCATGGATAAGAGGGAGGCTGGGAAATTCCAAAGGAAACAATAGTCAACTCGTGGAAGTAGTTGATTCAAGGGACGAGCAATCCCTGCAATTGGAATGAGGAGAGGACGAAAGAGACTTGAACAATGAGGGAGAAACAAAGGGAGAGACCGAACAATTTGGTGAGGCTGAAAAAGAAACAAAGAAATGCGAGGAAAGCCCATTGAAAAATCCACTGTGAGAGGATGAAATGGCCCAGATTTTGGCCAACATGGGAGAATATACTCAACCTCTCAGCCCACTAAACCTCCACACTGAGGAAGAGCCCCAAGAGCACTATGTTCGTGATAAGAGTGCATCCGAGGAGTTATGCAACGAGGAAGAAGAAGAAGAAAATCACTCCAGCAATGATGAAAGTGCATCTGGAGAGAAAAATGATGAAGATGAAGAAGAGGGACAATTTGTTCCAAGCCAGAATACACCGAAAGAATGTGATGAGGAAGAGAGAGGGGAAGAAGAATTTAGCCAGGGGATTGCAGAGCAAGCTAGGGTTTCCACCCTTGATCAACCCGATGAGTAGAATAATGAGGAAGCACCCTAGGAGAAAAATCAAGAAATTGGTCAAGAAGAAAGTCCAAGCCCGAGTGTGTGAACGGCTGTTCCTTCCAGTAAAACGGAGGAAATCAAAAGATTAGGAAAGGAACATCAAAGATTACTTAATGTAATTTCCCGACTTTGACAACAAATCAGGATTCTGAAGATAGGGAAGAGAGCAAAAAGGACCTCGGTGGTAAGGCATGCAACCACTCCAGTGAAACCCCTTAGGAAAAAGATTAAGAGGACTCAGGTCCAGCATGCTGTTCAAAGTCAAAAGGAACAACATTCAGCTGTTACTCATGTAGAAATTCAAATAGATGACATAACAGCCTGTGACAAAGAAATTTAGACAGAGGCACAATCCTCTGAGGAAATTCAAACCATGACTATGGAATGACACAATAAGAAGATTCAAGTGAACCTCCCGCTTAGAACTACTATGTGGGATACTGACCCAAGGATAGTAACCCTATAAGAGGGTTTGATGCAAGCTCAGAAAGAAGTAGAAAAACTTATAGAACAAACTGTCTCTCGAGAAAAGTATGAAGAATTACAACAACAACTAAGGAATGTCAATTTATCCGAAAGCTAGGCTTTTGAAGAATGGGGAAAGGAAGAAGAACGAGTCACAAAGGTAACTCATAGGTTAGATGTAGTTATCAAAAAAATGGATACCTTATGCTCTTTGTACACTAACATGTAGAGCACCTGCTAAGAATTATGCCTTGTTTTTAATGGAAAGATATTTAGAACTGAAAATTAAGGCTGTTAAAGCAGGAGCCCCTATACAAATTAACACTATTGATGATTTCATAAATTGTTGTAAGCACTATGGGGTAAAGGTTCAGAGATTATTATGTGAGTTCTATTTGTACAACCTTGTGTTAGATCAGGAAACAGAACAAAATCCCAACCCTTTTGTTGGGGATATTCAACTGTGGGCATTTATTTTGTTTGGAGTTAATCAAATAAAATGGCTGAAAGCCTATAATGCCTTCCAAAGACAAGAAAACAGATTAGACTTATGGGTAAGAGCTGAGCCTAGAGATCCATTGCAATTATGGAATAAACATAGGAACCTCATGAGGACTCCGGGCGTGATTGAAGCATTAGGACCCATTCATACAATGATCAATCAACAAGGGATAGAATACTTTTTTACCATCAAAGACCTTGCCTTTGTAGCTGCCAAATTTCGATATCAGACTTCTAATCTGAATATCCAACTCAGGGAACCATTTAATTATGGGAACTTTAAGTTAGCTGTTGATCGCTTGAGCCTCTATGGTGATCTTATTTTGAGGGAAGGGCCACCTTGGTTAGGTTGTAGGTTCCGAAGTCTGGTCATTTGGCATCCTGCACCAGGATACCAAGCCTTATATGAAATTTCTGAGGGCCAAACATGACATCTTTTTGAGCACCTAGCTAGGCATCATGGTTGTAGACCTCCTCATGAGATCTCGTCTCCAGCCTACTCTCTCACCACCTTGCATGTAAACTACAATTTTTTCATGATGGCATGAAAAAGTGTAAGCAGGGGGGTGTGTTGGGCACTAGAGAAGTTATGTTATTTTCATTTACTTTGTTATCTTTTCTTCAAAACTCACAACCTTTTCACATCATGAGCTAGGCATATGACAAAAGAATATGATAGAATCTAGAAGATTTATATGTATATGAAATAACTAATAATTACCCTTTTCTATGCAGAAAGAGGAGAAAATAGAATACCATCATCCCAAAGGAAAGAACGAGACCAAGTTAACTGCTATCCCTTTGACAAGGAACCACATTCAAACAAGGTGATCCAAATTGGAGCGTAATAGCCAGAAAAAGGGAAAGGGGATCTCCAATCGATGCAAAAGAACAAAAGGATAACTGCAAATTAACAGCTTGATGAATCCCTCAGGACCCTTTGATCCTGATGGATCGCTATCTTAACAATCCTCTGTACTGTTGATATCGTCGTTTGGCTGTTATAAAAAGGGGTAGCACTGTTAGCTTGGGAGAGAGAGAACTATTGTTATTTTCATGAAAGTTTCTTTGAAGCTTGAACTTTGATCATCAACTCCCTTTGAAGAGTGATTCATTGTAACTTTGTTTAATGTTTTAATATAAAAACCTGGTTGTTGTTCTATTGTTGATTTTGTAGTAAGCCTTAAGAAGTGAGTCCTTGGAGGCTAAGGGCCCGGCCCTGGTGGATCACTCGCTCCAATATTATATTTCTAATTCATGTGTGGTTTGATTTCTTTCCTTTACTCTATTCAGTAATCTGATGCACTTTCCTGTTTTACATATCAGCCCTGTTATATATCTATTTGACTAAATATTATTTTTATCTGCAAAAGGAATGCTATGTTATCATCCTAACTTTGTATCGCACTGTTGTTCCTTTTTGATATAACACTGTTGTTCCTTACATATTGCATTCGATTATAGTTCAACTGAGTTGTATGTTCCTAAATCGGTACTACTGTATGATTTCTTCTTAAATTGTGACTGTTGTTCTTTCGAAATTGTTGTTTCGTTACAACTGCTATTTCATTATAATTTCCATTACTTTATAGCTGTGATTCATGCATATTGTATCGAAGCTCAGAGTACTGTTCTTTTTGATATTAAGTGTGTCGTGTGTTTAACTTGGGTTGTTAAACATTCCCATCTGAGTTTCTATTCTATACTTTATTTCTAATAGTCTGCTATTCCATTTCTATTTGTTATTCAATTTGAAAGCTGTTACTTAATTCCTTTAGATTATAATTATTGTTGCATCCATTTCCATAGATTAAGGGATTGTTGTTCAATCCTGTTAAATAGAGATAGTTGTTGTTCTATTTCCTATCATTTAAAGATTATAATTGCTTCAGTGTGCAGAAGGCCTGAGACTGTAGTGAACATCAACATACGTTGTTTAAGTTCCCAGTTTGATGATCCTTCCTTTGAGTGCCTTTTTTTGATTACATCAGTTTACAGAGGGAAGAGTTACTGTTACTGTACCCTTGACTGATAAATTGTTGAACACATGATTTGAATCTTAAGTTTCTTTTTGCAAATAGATTTAATTCCAAGCATTTGTTTACTCTTGTATTGAGAGCACTATACTACTAGCATTACTCTGACAAATGACCGCCTAAAACTGAGTACACTCTTTGAAATAACCAATCGTTCCTGGATTGGCAATTAATGTAGGGTACATAGTGTATAAATTTGAATAATATAACACTTATTCACAGAGATTATCCTGATTATACACTATTTGCGGAATGCATGCATAATACATAACCTCCTCTACCATTGATCATCGATTTGCGGAATTAAAAAAAAAATCGCATGCGCACATTGAAACATCAATCACACATATCAACACAGTATGTAATGGGGAAAGCATACAGCTGAAAACCCCCAACTATATGTATATTATAATGATAGAGAACATGCAACAATACATAGTACAATACTCCTCACAATTACTCAGTACTATCTCCACATGCTACACACAAACTAGCTCAGATCTGAACAAGTCACGGGTTCAAATCTCCTCCACTGTTTGCTTGCCTCTATTGCGCAATCCAAGTTGAGAATAGATGAGATCCAAGTTCGAATTCCCTTGGCTTGTACTGCACAATCGTCATTGGCAATCTCAATCAATGATTGTGCAAATCTCATGCACAGCTATAGTCGCAATTGATAGTAGTCTCACCCTTTCCGCCACCTCTAACACTTGTCTCCACTGAATTGTCCGTGCACTAAGTTAAATAATGTATTCTTTAGTTGATTTATGAGTTAATAATTAGTGAATTAATTAATAAGTAATTCACACCACTCATCACTAGTGTATTTGTCATTTAGACTAAATACAACTAGTTCAACTAAGTCAAACTGAACACAACTCCATCAACTCCTCAATCAACTGCACCAAACTCAATCACTTGAGTTCTAACTAAAGTCCATCATGAAATAGCTCAACTAACCCATAGGAAAAGCGTATTTCCTTTTGGCAGTTGCATGTGCCACATCTGTAGCTCGAACTGAAGTGTTGCAAGAGGATAAGATAATGTTTGTAGTCCAAATATTATTAAGAGCTAATAATGTTCCACTGTTCTATTTTTGACTGGCAGTCTAAAAATAGACTCCGCCCATATGTCTAAAAATAGAGGTCCATCTATTTTTACCAACATGACCAATCATCCATAAATAACATCCTGCAACTCATAGACCATGATCCATATGTCTAAAAATAGACTTTGTGCTAAAAATAGCCTGGAGGCCCACTTAGTGAAGGTGACTTATTTTCACTAAGCTCCATCATCTTGTTGCATTTTCAACTCTCCCTCTCAACAGGATATGGATTATCTACAACCCCTATCCTGCCTCTGTGGTATTCGAATTTGCTCCTGGTGAGTGCCTTCGTCAAGATATCAGCATCATGATCCTCTGTGGGAATGTATGAAAGTAACATGATTCTCCACTACACACAATCTCTGATAGATGGTACCTGATGTCAATGTGCTTGGATCTATCATGAAATACTGGATTAGCCGAGAGTTTAATGCAACTCTGGTTATCACAATAAATCACATTAGGCTCCAAGTGTGACCCGAACATCCCAACCAGGATCTTCCTCATCCATATAGCCTCGCATGCAGCCAAACTTGCTGCCATATACTCGGCCTCTGCTGAACTGAGTGCCATGGATCTCTACTTCCTGTTGTACCAAGAAATTGTTGTCAACCCGATACTGAAGATTCCTCCAGATGTGCTCTTTCTGTCCGTTGGGCTCCATGCCCAATCTACATCCGCGAGCCACATAGCTTCACCTCATCCTCCTGTCTGTACCACAATCCATATCTCGATGTGCCTTTGAGATAACACAATACATGCTTGCCTACCTTCCAGAAGAGTTTGGTTGGCTTAACCATAGCTTGTGAAAGCTAGTTAATAGCATATCATATAACGGGTCGTGTGTTGACTAGATACATAAATGACCCCACCAACTATCGATAAATAGTGGCATCCACTACCTCCGTTGAAGTAGCATCCTCCTTCCTCGAACCTCCAGGAAGAGGAGTATCAATTGGCTTGCAGCCATGCATGTTGAACTTCTCCAGTATCTCCCGGGCATACTTCCCCTTAGAAACAAATAGTCCATCACTGTGCTGCTAAATTTCCAATCCCAGGAAATAATGAAGGAGGCCCAAGTCCTTCATCTCATACTCTCTAGCAAGATCCTCCTTGCATGAAATTATCAATAGCTCATCTCCCGTCAAAATCAAATCATCTACATAAAGTACAATGATCAGCAACTTACCCTCCACCATAATCTGGTATAGGTTAGGATCCGCCTCACTCTTGGAGAATCCGAGTCCGGTGAAATAACTATCTATCCATGTGTACCAAGCACGAGGTGCTTGTTTCAACCCATACAACACTCTCTTGAGCCTGCACACATGCGAGTCTCTACTGAAGATCTCGAAACCTTCAGGCTGCTCTATGTACACCTCCTACTCAATGAATCCATTGAGGAACGCAGTCTTCACATCCATTTAATGGATATGCCACCTCATCTACGCTGAGAGAGCAAGAATCGTCCGTATGGAAGAATACCTTGTGACAAGTGCAAAGGTCTCCTCATAATCGATCCCCTCTATCTGTGAGAAGCCTCGGGCAACAAATCTTGCCTTGTACTTTTCCACACTCTTGTCAGCTGCCTGCTTCACTTTGTAGATCCATCTCGAACCCACCACTGATTTCCCTTCCGGTCTTGGGACAATCTCCCATGCACTGTTTTTGACAATCGAATCATACACTTCCAGCATGGCATCTACCAATGGGGAATCCTCCATAGCTTCCTCGAAAGAGGATGGCTCAGTCACGACACATTTGCTCACAAGAGCCATGTATCCAGTGTACCAATAAGGTGACTATCTCTGTCTACACTGTGTTGTAGGTGGTCCTATAACCTTCTTTGAATCTTGAGTCAGTCGCTCAGCTTCTATAGTGCGCTTTCGCCCTCTGATGGTTGGTGCTGCATGAGTGGTTTCTTCCACTCCATGAACTTTATCTTGTGGCTAATCCACATCCTGAAGCTCATCCTTAGGAACTAATAGCTCCTCATCTACATGCAAGTGTGGCTCCCTCTCAAGCGAACACTTCATGGCTTTCTCCTCCTCAAATTTGATATCACGTCACACAACAGTCTTGCGACTGTCTGGCAAATACACACGATAGTTGTGGGGCGTATCAGTGTACCCCACAAATATCCCAACCTCTACGGTCGACTCTAGCTTCTTACTGGCATCCTTCGTCACATGCATGTAAACAGGAGAACCAAAAATCTTCAAATGGGAAATATTAGGCCTCTTACTAGAATAAGCCTCCTCGGGTGTACTCATGCCAAGTATCTTGTGAGGACAACAGTTCTGTACATATACTGCAATATTGCATGCCTCTGCCCACAAGTGGAGGGGCAGGCCCTGATCATGCAACATTGCCCATGCAGCACCCACGATCATTCTGTTCTTCTGCTCAGCAACCCCATTCTGCTATGGGTTATGGGGAGCTATGATCTCTCTTCGAATCCCTTCTGCACTGCAGAAGTCCTTGAACTCACCAGAGATGAATTCACCACCATTATCGCTCCTAAGAGCCTTCACCTTCTTCCCCGATTCCTTCTCGGATAGTGCTTTGAACTCACAGAACTTTGAGTATGTCTCACTCTTCTTCTGCATGAAGAAGATCCAACACTTTCGAGAGAAATCATCAACAAAGATCACATAGTACTTGTGCTTTGCTGTCGAAGCTGCTAAGAAAGGTCCACACACGTCTATGTGAATTCTCCTAAGGATTGTCGTGGCGTGACTATCCTTCTCGTGAAAGGTGGCTTTCACAAATATTCCCAAAGTACACCCCTTGCACTGATCTGACTATGCAAGAGTGCCTTTAGGAAGCCCAGTAGAAATATGCTGCAGTATCTTCAAAGCTCCATGGTGAAGGTGGCCCAATCTTCGGTGCCACAACTCGCCATCATCCCAGCTCACCACTCCTTCTACCTTGCATGCCATTGCTGCGCAGCCATCTACATGAAATTGATAAAGGTTCTTGACTTGAACCCCTATCTTCTGGGTTTCTCCAGTTGTCTTACTATGTAGGAAAGCCTTTCCCTCACTGAAGACAACCTCATATCCCTTGTCTTCTAACATCACCATAGAGATAAGATTCTTCTTCAATCTTGGAACATGCATCACTTCCTTCAATACGAAGGGTTTACCAAACTCCCTCTCAAAGGAAATGGAACAGATACCGGTCACACTGTATCTACTATCATCACCCATCTCAATGTGCACTCCAAGATCTTTCTCATCCAGATCAGAAAACAAATCTCCATCTCCTGTCATGTGAAAAGATGCACCACTGTCCAAGAACCATACCGATTCCATCACACTTGATACCAAGCATACGATTAGTGAAAAATCCAGCTCAAACTATGAGGCTAAAGCCTCTCCCACTGCAGATCCAGCAGCTTGCTTATTTTTCTTCTTCTGCGGAAAATTTGTGGCATAATTTCCGTGCTGGTGACAGTGAAAGCACTTCACCTTGGACATGTCCTACTTCTTGCCTTTCGCACCAGAATGAGAAGATTTCTTATTCTTCCCCTTCTTTTCTTTGGCAGCCAAAGCACAATTTTCTTCATCAGATGCCTTTCATGAAGATCCGTCCCTGGTATTCCACCTAATCTTCTCTTGCACAAGATCAGACCAAAGTCTTTCCCATCCTGGCAATTTCTCCTGACCATTGACAGAGTCCTGATAGGAATGCCAACTCTTTAGAAGACCAAGGAGAGCCAAGCTCACCAAGTCCTCATCATCGACAGTCACCCCCATACTTTCCAGCTCATCCCAGCATTGGGTGAACTTTGTGAGATACTTGGGCATAATGTCTCCTTTCTCACACTTAATGTTTCTAAGTTTATCCTTGAGTGCCAACTTCCTCTAGTCGCTCTTGCTTTGGAATAAATCTGTCAACGCTTTCCACATCAAGTATGGAGAAGCCTTTCCATGCAGGCGGGATACAATGTGATCCTTCACGCCCTCCAACAGAATTCTTCGACACTTTGTTGTCTTATTTTTCCAAGTGTCAACTTGAGCAACATCAGTAGGCTTTGGGACTTCAGCGTCTATGAACTCCTTCAACCCATTTGTTGGAAATAATACTGAGAGGGGGGGGGGGTGAATCAGTATTATCAAACTCTTTTTCAATTTATACAAATATTTGCATATACCTTCCAAACTTATAATTTAAATCATCTGTATGTGAGAACCATTTAATAATGCGTAGGAAAACAAAATAGAAAGTCACACCAAAGAACACAAGATGTAAGGTGGAAACCCAATGTGGGTGAAAACCACCTACTACAATATGTCTCTATCTTCTTTCAATTATAAACTTCTTTTTACAATTATTTTGTATTGGTGCAGTCCTTTACCAGTACGCAAGCTGCAACCTGCAGAGAGCTACCACTCTCTCTCGTTTTCGAACTTTTCTTGGAAGGGAGCTACAACCCCCTTAGCTCTTGTACTAGCTGAGATACTAGTACGTAGGTGCTGACCTACAGAAGGTTACTACCTTTTCTTTTCTTCCAGGGACCACGTTTCATAAATTTTCATATTGGATCCAAGAATATCAAATAGTCATCAAGTATATGTGCATCAACCAACCAATTCTATACCCAGATCACTACAGCAATAGACAAAATTAACTAAAATATATTTCAAGAAGAGTCCGCAACTTCACCAAAAATAATCTGTGGATGTCCGCACTTTCTCTGTCTGTGGCCTGTGTAGCTCTGCTCCTGCGCTATCTATGGCCTGCACAGCTTCACCCCTGCACTGTATGTGGCCTGCGCAGTTCTGCACCTGCGACCTCTTCTGATCTGCGTACCTCCGCACCTGCTCCTTTACTGGTGCTGCGCACCTCCGCACCTACTCCTTTACTGGTGCTGCGCACCTCCGCACCTGCACCTTCTTTGATCCTGTGTAACTTCAGATATAGACAGTTTATCAGTCCTCAAATATACCCCAGACTGTCAAATTCATAGATCCATTCATGCACCAAGGAGATCTCGACCCATCAGTACATCTTACTTATAATTATTTGGTTTCTCCTTGATTCAAGTTCAATTATAACTCACCAACCAATTATCAGAAATTCAGATCTTACTTTTCTTAAGATATTCAACACACTTGTGTCAGGCAAATGATCTCCTTTTCCTTTTTATAGCCAGGGCCTTACTCAAACCATGGACCAAAACCATTGAAACACAATACTAGGGACCCAAAACCTTGGTTCAATATTTTAAATGCAAAAGCCATGGACCAAAACCATAGGATCAAAAACGTTGGGCTAAATAGCATGGAAGAAACTTAAGATGCACACTTTTCTCTGCATGAAAGTCCGTGCATATTAGGTTCGCACCTTTCATTCGGAACACCTGCGAATATGTCAACACTTTCTAAACTGCGCTCCTGCGCAACCTGCCAATGACCACATATTTTGAACGGTGCACCTGCGGAACCTGAAAATAACACTGCTTCACTATAATTTGACATCTGATTCCTTTTTCCTACATCCCATGAATTATGTCACATCTAATCTTTCTTCTGTAGACTCATCTGGTTGTGTATAAGTAAAGGGTTGCCATCAAGTACAACACATATATCATAATGCCAACAATCTCCCCCTTTGGACTTGATGGCAACAATACCCAATCACTCTACCCCTTTGACATCAAGGGCAAAGGGTGGACCATTCCGTTGACCATACTCCCCCTGAGTTCCTGCTAGAATCTCTGAACAAGCTCCCCCTTTGTATATGCTCTATGCTGAACTGTTATTCATGCTCCCCCTGACTGTAAGCAATGTTTGCAAAAAGATGTTCTACAAGAACATGACTCCATACATCATAAGTAACTTTCCTATCATCAAGATTCATACATCCATCTCCCATCCAAGTGGGAATGCAGAAGATAAAGAAATAACAAAGATCATTCATCCCAGGCATAGAGGGGAAACCAAAATAGGCCATTACATGACCTTGATATGAAAAGAAATACATGATATAGAGACAAGAATAGCTATACATAGATCTCTTCAGCATATACTCCACCAAAAACACCTATGAAATCAAACCAAGGACTTCTAAGATAATGCCAACAATGCATTATTAGAAGAATATTTTCTCCTCCTGAACCTGTGCCAGATGGTCTATGACAGACCCATATCAGACTCTCTTCACCCAGAACTCGACCCACATAAACCAGCAAATGTACGCGTATCCACTTGCATACAACAGACAACATTCAATAGCAAGATGATACATCAACAATTCCTAGCTTTTGTTTGAGGTATTCAAATGTCTCCCTGGGCAATGGTTTGGTGAGTATATCGGCAACTTGTTCCTTGGAAGGAACATACTCCAACTTGACCTTTTGCTCAAGCACTTGCTCCGTTAGAAAATGATACTTGATAGGTATGTGCTTAGTCTTTGAATGCATGACAGGATTTTTTGAAATACTGATTGCACTTGTATTATCACAGAAGATGGAGATAGGTGGAGTACAGGTGATTTGAAAATCTTGCAAAGTTTGCATCATCCAAAGAAGTTGTGTGCAAGAAGATGCAGCAACCACATATTCTGCTTCAGCTGTAGATAAAGCGATTGAAATTTGTTTCTTGCTGAACCAAGATACTAATCTGGGACCCCATAAAGAATGCTCCTCCACTGGTGCTTTTCCTGTCATCCACGCTTCCTACCCAATATGCATCTATATATGCATGAAGTGTGAGATCTGCATCCCTAGGATACCATAACTGCTTGAAGGTGAACTTCCTTTGGATTAGCTTGAAATCTTCCAACTATTCCCACTGCATGCATGATGTTTGGCCGAGTTCCTATCAGATAGAGTAGGCTGCCAACCATGGATCTATAGGTTGGTTGATGGACTGTTGTTGATTCATCATTAGCGCTGAGGCTGCATCCTGTTACCATAGGAGTACATACTGGTTTTGAGTCTTCCATGCCATACTTCTTCAAGATTTGCTTTAGGTACTTGGTTTGTGATAAAAAGATACCATCTTTATTTTGTTAGATTTGTAAACCAAGGAAGTATGTCAGCTCACCTAGAAAAGACATTTCAAATTCTTTTTGCACCACCAGAGAAAAGTTTTGGCTCATGGCTTCTTCATTGCTGCCAAAAATGATATCATCAACGTATACAACAAGTATTAGCAATTTATCATTATCAATTTTTATATATAGATTTCTATTTGCTGAGCCTTTTGAGAAACCTTGTTGATGAAGGTATTTGTCCAAACGATAGTACCATGCCCTTGGAGCCTGTTTAAGACCGTAGAGTGCCTTCTTAAGTCTACATACAAGATTTGGATCATTTCCGAGGATGAACCCATCAGGTTGTTCAATATATACTTCTTCATTTAAGTCTCCATTTAGAAAGGAAGATTTTACGTCCATCTGAAATACTTTGAACTTCTGAAATCTAGAGAGAGTAAGGAACATTCTTATTGCTTCAAGTTTGGCAACTGGAGAAAAAGTTTCTTCTAATTCTATGCCTTCTTGTTGCGCATACCCTTTACAAACAAGTCTTGCCTTGTTTCTAACTACATCTCCAT
Source organism: Pinus taeda (assembly GCA_000404065.3). Lineage (NCBI taxonomy): Eukaryota > Viridiplantae > Streptophyta > Pinopsida > Pinales > Pinaceae > Pinus > Pinus taeda. Next base: position 3,724 of record APFE031648825.1, on the reverse strand, counting down.
TTTCATTTAGCTTATTTTTGAAAATCCATTTTGTCGCTATGACATTTTTATCTTTTGGTCTAGGAACCAACTCCCAAGTGTTATTCTTTTCAATCTGCTCACGTTCTTCCTCCATGGCTTTAACCCAGCATTCATCTTACATGCCTCTTTTACATTCTGTGGTTCAGTGGAGGAGAGCAATGCTAGATAGCTTGAAGCTCCTGAAATGGTTCTCCTTGTCTGTACCCCTGCCTCTTTTTGCCCCAGAATTTGAGATTCCGGATGATTCTTCTGAACGTATGTGGATGGAGTCTTCTCTTCTATCCTTATCTATTCTTCTGGTGCCTCATGGATTTCTTCTTCGTCATGAATCTAATTTGATGTTGACGGATAATCTTCGCCATCTTCGAGATCTTCAGATTTTACCTATCTAGGAGTGTTTCCTTCTTCATCAACCACTACATCAATGCTTTCAGCAATTTTGCCAAGTCTTTTATTGTAACATTTGTAAGCTTTGTTGTGAGGAGAGTAGCCAAGTAAAATGCCTTCATCTGCTCTAGGTTCAAACTTGCCAAGATTTTCATCTGTCCTTTTAATGTAGCATTTTCTTCCAAAAATTTTGAAGTATTCTACCGTGGGAGTCTCACCATACCAAAGTTCATAATGAGTATGAGTGCTATTTACCCGGATGTTTGTCTTGTTGAGAATAGTAACAGCGGGAAATGCGGCTTCACCCCAGAAGGTCGCAGGAGTTCCGGACTCATCAAGCATAGCACGAGCCATTTGTTGAACCATTCTGTTCATTCTTTCCACTACTCCATTTTGTTGAGGAGTCCTGGTAGCAGAGAATTCCCTTCTTATTCTATGTTCTTCACAAAAATCGAAAAATTCATCTGAGGTAAATTCTCCTCCTCGATCAGATTTGAGACATTTGATTTTGTGGTCTGATTCGTTTTCAACCAAAGCTTTGAATGACTTGAACTTTTCGAAAGCTTCATCTTTATACTTCATGAGACCTATCCAACACATCCTTGAAAAGTCATCAATAAACAATATGAACTACTCTTCTCCTCGGGGTGACCTCTTCCTAGTTGGACCACATATATCAGTATGAACAAGTTCAAGTGGTCTGCTCACTGATCCTTCCTTCTCAGGAAAATTAGTTCTGGTTTTCTTACCAAATTGACATGATTTTCATATTGTATTGTTTGGAATTCTGATGTCGGGAAGACCACAAACCGCTTGATATTTGCATGCTTTCCTTATCTGGGAGAAGATAAGATGCCCCAATCTTCTGTGCCATAGCCAGTGTTCATCATTCTTGCTCAGATGGCATTGTTGTTCTCCTTCTTTGAATATATATAGATTATTCGGAGTTCTTGTGCCTTTGATCATTGTTTTTCCTGTGTCAAGCTCACGAACAATACATTCATTTGATCTAAATATTACCTCAGTTCCTTGATCACACATTTGACTAACACTCAATAAATTATGTTTTAAGCCATCAACATACATAACATTACCATCTTTGACCTTCTTTTTCAACTGAGCAGAACCTTTACCTTTTACGAATGCAGGGGTGTCATTTCCAAATGATACCTTCTTTTCCCTTTCTAAGGCAGTATATGACTGAAGTTTTCCTTTATCACCTGTCATATGTTTTGAGCATCTGCTATCAATGTACCATTGAGTTTCCTGTCCTTCTGCATATAAGGCGATCCCACAGCTTTCTAGTTGTGGTTATTTCTTTCTCCATGTTTTGGAACTCGATGAAGCCTGCTCCTTCTGAATTATTTGCTGAAACCTACTCCTGCATTCAGAATCTTCATGACCGAAATTGTTACAGATAGTGCATTCAATTTCATTTTCAAGAGCAGAGAAGTTATTTTAGGTTCTTTTCATAATTCCTGTCATACCCCTTTATTTTTGAGCTTCCCTAGTCATGATGGTCTTGTAGGCAACACACTGAGTAGCTTTATGACCAAAGTTATGACAAGAGAAACATTGGTCGTTGAAGAAATTCCTGCAACTATCAAATCTACCAACCAGATGATTGTAGTTTCCATCCATTCTTGAGCTAAATTGAGAAAGATTTACCTGTGGTCGGTTGAGGCTTCTGTTCATCCTTGAAGTAGATTTCTCTCAATAATCTTTGAACATTATTGAAGCAACTTGTCCCTGATTTACTTGGTGATCTGCATCATGCTTTTGTTGTTCATTCCTCCTTGCTGCATCAAGATAACTTTTGGAGGTGGATGGCTTCTGTGCTTGCTTCTGTGCTTGAGATGTTTCTTCAAAATATCCAAGACCTATCTTTATTAGAGGAGAATGCTGCACTTTGATAATCTCATCTAAAGTTTTAGATCCTTTAGCAAATCTAAGATTAAGAGCTTTT
>APFE031648820.1:22338-38238 GCA_000404065.3 Pinus taeda | reverse complement strand
AGAGAGAAAGTTATGACGATTTTCCCCAGGTCACCTGTTTTGAATGTAATTCAGGATTCTGCAAAAGGACCAACTTCCTCAGTTCATATCTCCGAAAATATAGCGCAAAAAGCTCTGAAATTTGGCCCTGAGATTCAGTGCGATGTCTTCTCAAATGGGTTTGTTTCTTAGCTTTTGAAACGTTGCCGGAAAAACGTTATAGTGAAAATGCCACGATGACCTGTTTGGAGCAGCGAAACCCTAGAATCCAAAGCTCTGATACCAAATGTTATGAAACCAACTCAAGAAAAGATAGAAAAGATAAATCAATGACTTAGAATTCAGCCTCGTCGAGGGGGCAACCTCCTTTACATTACATAAATGAACAATTCTTGGATGATACAAATGAAAAGACCTCCTTTCTATATATAGGAGTCTAAGGGGTCATTTATATAATCATGAGAGCCTACATAACAATAATAATGTAAGGGCACAATAATAACAATAGTGGGCTTCTATGGGGCACAATAATAACAATATGGGCACTACATGGGTACATCAATATAATAAGAGGGTTGTACTAATAATAATAAGGGGTTACACTAGTAGTATAGGGGCCTAACAGAGATAGCTCAAATAGAGAGAGTCGGGATTAGTGTGACAACCCCTTCTTTGAGTTCCCTGCCACCAACCACACCTTGTGGGGTTGAAGGCTTTTCTCACTGACTTATAGGTAGGTGTAGGCGGCAGGTTCAACATCTCTGTCAGGAACCACTTTCCCAATAGATAGAAGACCATTCTTGATCTCGGTGATCTTTAGGAAATATGCTTGCATACTTTCATCTTTTCCCTTCTTAATTTCCTTCAACTTATTTCCAATGAACAAAACTTGATTTGCATCATTAACTTTAAATAAACTCACCAGTCTATCGTAGATTTCCTTGGAGGTTGTCAGCTCGGAAACATAGGCCACTAGATGCTTGTCGATAGAGTCCCGGATGATCTTCTTTGCTTTGACTTCTCCCTTGGATCACTTGCTTTTGGCAGTAGCAGATGCCTTTGATGGCAGCGCAACAATATTGCCTCTCTCATGGTCTAACACTTCCTGATCTTCTATAGTCAGATCCAGAGACATCTTCCATCTGTGATAGTTAGACTTCTCACGGAGCTTGTCTTCGGCAGGGAAGAGTGTTGAGGACCCCATGAAGTTTTTAGGATACCCTTGCCAACCTTCTCTTCGGTGATTGCTCTTTCTTGGGCTTTGTCTTCACCTCAACTCTGATACCATGTTAAATTATGGTATATTCTATGCTTAGAGCAGTTTACTTCTTTTCTTCTTACTAGCCACAGATTAGCAATCACATATACATTAAGTAAAGTGCAGATAGAACATTAAATGATCAATAGAAAACAAGCCAAGACAAGAGACACAAGATGTGGCGGCTAGCTAGGGACAAACCCCAATGCAGGGAAGCCCTCTCATCAAATTTTCTTTTATCTTCAATAGTTCAGCAAGGAGAAATAGTACAAAATCAGAGTTCTGTAATTTTATATCACCAGCAGCAAACCCTAGATCAACAAAGTCAAACTTGGTCAAACGAGTTGAAATTGACCTCCAATATGCTTGGTCAATTTTTGGTCAACTAGCCCTCAAACAGCCTGAAGAAACAACCCTTGAACAATCCCAAAAACACAGTCAAACTACTGTTGACTGAAGTCAACCTGCTGCCCGAAACTAGGGCAATCAACGCTGGTCCAACCAGAGGTCAAATTGCCTCGGTTTCTGCGCCAAAATCTGCAGCCTGCCTAGGACAGGCAACCACACCAAAACCGCACCATTGATGAGTCAACACTTGGTCAACAATTTCTGCGTCTTCTTGCTTCCCACGTGTGAAAGATCCTCTTCCTTGTGTATACCCAATCACACAAGGAGAGAGAGAAGAATGAGAGATGATGAGATGATTTGAAATGAATCAATCTCACTTGTATTTATATGATTTGTGCCACACATTTAGTTGCTGGCCGACTTTGACAATTTGTCAAGTAATTACAATTAAATTCATATTTCCATAAATACATGTTGGAATCAGATGATCTTTAGATCAATCCTACACCTCTCGACAAGAGGAATCTAGGAAAAATATCAACGGCCTTAAATGAGGTGACCCACATGGAGTTTGGCCCTAGTTGCCAATTTTAACACCCAAAGACTCCAGAAGGTGTGACCCTCCCACAATAGCCGTTAACATTGTTAACCATAAATGAAGCAATCTGAAAGGTCCAACATACCCTTCAAGTTGGGTTTATATTAGATGTATCTCACATTTGTTGTGTCTTAAAGTCCACGTTTTATGTCTTTTGTTCGGCATGCTTTTATCGCTGTATTACTTTTTATTACGATAGACTAGCTTTATTACTCATCCTCTGTCCTCACATTTTCCCCTTCTATCTATCGTCAACGACAACCACTGTGCATGCTGCCCTACTCTCATTCGTTGATCATTGCTTATTGCGATTGACCCTTGTCTTGTGCCAAACGCTGTTCGCCGTTTTTTCTTTTATTGTTCCACATACCATTTTGACAGTCGATACCGTCTCCTCCTTGCCGCCTTCCGTCCACACTACTTCCTATCTCTCGTACCCTATCCACGTCCACCATCACCGTTGACCTCCACCGCCTTTCTGTGGACCTCGAACGACACGTCTCTGCTGCCCACACCGATCCATCTCATTATTATTTTTTTGAAAAATCTCTCATTTAATTTGTAACCTTGTATAACGTTATAATAATATTATATAATATAATAAATTTTATTATTTAATTTATTATTTAAATATTTATTATTTAAATATATTTTATATATATATATATATATATATTTTTTTTATAGTTCAAATTAAAGAAAAGTTAAGCTGGCGGACAAATATACACCCCCACAAACCCGTTCAATGTCACCGATGACAATGACCGCTTTCAACAAAAAATTGATTGATCTTGAGAATAGGATTACTAGCCACTAAGATGATTTCAACCAAAAATTAGTTGATCTCGAGAGTAAGGTTACTGGACATTGTGACAATATCAAGAAGCTTCAGGATACGACAAATCAGATAGAACAACAACTCCAGTAGAACCATATCAAATTCGAAATGAATCATAATCAGACAATGACAATGCTGAGCATTCTGTGTGACAGGATGAAGATTACACCCAAACAAGTACTCCAAGATGATGGAGGTAATCAACTGCACAGTTCATCAGATTCAACAAATTCAACAGATTCTCATGAAAAAACTGAGTCTGCAAAAAAATCATCCACGCATCTTTAAGGAAATAGTAACGCGACTTTTTTAAGTAAGCAGCTCTGGAATTCATTCACTAATCAATACCCTCTTTTCGCTCCACCGTTAGCGACATATCAACAAAGAGCAAAGATTGAGCTACGCAAGTTCGATGGTAAAGAAAAACGCAGTGTTACGTGGTTGAATAAAGCAAAAGAATATTTCGAGATTTACGATATTGACAATGATGACGAAAAGATTAGGCACGCTTCGATGAAAATGGAAGGCAAAGCATATAATTGGTATACGTGGTGGAAGAAGATGACACTCACTATCAGTTGGAGAAGATTTAAGGATGCATTCTTTAAAAGATTCCAAGGTGTAAAGGAAGAAGAGTTTTTTTCAACACTTGTTAGATGTGACATAAAGGAGATGTGGATGAATACACTTGAGAATGGGAGACCTTAGCAACACGAGTACCTGGGTTATTAGAATCTCGTCTAATTCCATCATACATCTCCAGACTTGAAACTCATTTACGAGTAGAACTTGAGCTTCATGACATTACGTCAATAGAATTAGCAAGACAAAAAGCAAAAGCCACTGAAAATAAATTTGAATAGATTCTTTGGTCAAAACCGGAAAAAGTATATTCGAGACGAAGAGTGCCCCAGTCTGTGAATACGGATAATACAAGATATGTTCCACCACATCTTCGTGAAGGTGAAAAATCTAACATGGAAATGCAAGGGATAAAAGAAGGCAAATGCAAAATGCTGTGGCGAGAAGTGGGACCCTAAACATAGGTGTGCTAAAGGAAAAGAATCAAAGAACCTATATAACTGTGAAGAAACTAATTATTCAAACAGTGATGAATCAGACATAGAAGATGCCCCATAATTCTCTCCAGAATTAGATGAAGGAAGTATTTAGCAAGTGTCACTATCAACTATGACAGGTATATCACAACCCCAGGCCTTAAAATTAAAAGGACATATAAAGAAGAGCAACGTAGTGGTTCTCATCAACTCCGGTAGCACCCACAGTTTTTAGATGCAATCATGGCAAAGAAACTCAACATTTTCTCATTTCCCTTGCCCAAAATGAAGGTGACGGTAGCCGACGGTAAGAAGATTGAAAATTTGGGGAATTGCCATAAGGTCAAATTGTAGATTCAAGACTTTAATTTAGAATTCCCATTCTTCACTGTACCATTAGGAGGAGTAGATGTGGTCTTAGGTATGCAATGGCTACGAACCCTAGGCACTTACTCTGCCAACCATCAAGAGCAGTTCATAAGATTTAACTGGGAAGGGCAGAGTTACAAGTTATACGGATTCCAAGCACCAGAGAATCAAATCGTGTCGTCATCCCAGATGATGAAGATGATTTGAAAAGGAGCACCAGCTTATGTAGTACAATGTCACCAATTAGAAATGTTATCTGCAAACATGATCAACGAAGAGTCATTAGAAGTACAGGAGCTAATTCAGAAGCATGAAAAAGTATTCCAAGACCTGCCCATGAAAATGCCTCCTAACAGGGAAATCGAGCATACAATAGAAGTCAAAGCAGGATCAGACCCCGTCAACATCAAGCCGTATCGATATCCACATCACCAAAAGATTGAAATTGAGAGATTAATCCAAGACCTTTTAAAATGTGGGATCATATCGAAAAGTAAGAGTTCGTCTGCTGCTCCAGTGGTATTGGTAAGGAAGAAGGATGGATCATTCAGGATATGCATTGATTATAGAGGATTAAACAAAATAATGATTAAAACCAACTTCCCAATTCCCTTTATCGACGAAATTTTGGATGAACTACATGGCGCAAAATACTTTTCAAAATTGGACTTAAGGTCGGGCTATTACCAAATCAGAATCAGGTTGGAAGACATACCAAAAACTGCATTCTGAACACACGAAGGCCACTATGAATTTAAAGTAATGCCCTTTGGGTTAACCAATGCACCAATAGCATTCCAAGCCACTATGAACGAGTTATTCCGTCCATATCTTAGGAAGTTTGTATTAGTATTCTTTGATGAGATTTTAATTTACAGTAAAACTTGGAAGGAGCACCTACAACATCTGGATTAAGTTTTTACACTACTAAAAGAGCATCAGTTTTATGCCAAGAAATCCATATGCACCTTTGGGAAGGAAAAAGTAGAATATCTAGGAGACATAATATCCTATGAAGGAGTAAAAGTGGACCCTAATAAAATCAAGGCTATAAAGGAATGGACCAAACCAGTTAATATATCCAAGCTAAGAGGGCTCTTAGGGTTGACTGGATATTACCGAAGATTTATTAAAAACTATGCACATATAACTGCACCTCTAACAAACCTTTTAAAGAAGAATTCATTTCAATGGAATGAGGAAGCAGGAAGGTGTTTTGAAAAATTGAAGGAAGTTATGTCTAACGCCCCGGTATTGGCAACTCCTAATTTCTCTAAACATTCATCATTGAGTGTGATGCTTCCAGATTCAATATAGGCGCAATGTTAATGCAAGAAGGGTAGCCAATAGCTTTTGAAAGTAGGAAGCTCAATAAAAGAGAACGTCTTAAGTCGACATACAACAAGGAAATGCTCGCTATTATGCACACATTGGCTAAGTGGAGACAATATCTTTTGGGAAGTAAGTTCTCCATTCGAACAAACCATAACAATCTCCAACACCTCCTTCAACAAAAGACACTTTCCGAAGAACAACAAAAATGGATTGAAAAAATTGTCACCTTTGACACGGAGATATTACATAAAAGGGGAAAGGACAATGTAGTAGCAATGCCCTGTCTAAGAAGGATGAAGAACCAACATTACTTGTAGTCTCGGTTGTTGTTCCTGAATGGCTTAATGAGATTCGAAGCCAGTATGCAAAGGATCCAGAAATAACTACGATAATTAATAACCTTCCAGACAACTCAAAATTTGAATGGAAGAATGATATTCTATGGTACAAACGAAGAATCTATCTGAATTCAAACTCCAAGTTTAAATCCAAGGTACTCAAGGAATCACATGATTCACTATCAACCGAACATGTAGGATTCTTTGAAACTTACTACAATGCATGACAATCATTCTTCTTGAAGGGGATGAGTTGCGATATTCAGAAATATGTAGCAGAATGCAACAAATGTCAAAGAAATAAAAGTGAAAATATTACGACACCTGGATTACTTCACCCCTTAAACATTCCGAATCAGAAATGGGAAAAAATATCAATGGACTTTATTAAGGGATTACTTGTATCTGAAGGCAAGGATAAGATTTTCATAGAGATGCCAAATATGCAACAAATATGGTCACTTTATTGTGAGTGATAGAGATGCCAAATTTAAGGGTAATTTTTGATAGGAATTGTTCAACCATATAGGAACCTACCTAAATATGAGTTCTGCTTACCACCCTCAAACAGATGGACAAACAAAGGTTGTCAATAAATGTTTGGAAGCCTACCTACGTTGTTATGCTACAAAAAAACAAAATAAGTGGGCTCAATGGTTGCATCTCGCTGAATGGTGGTATAATTCTACTTTTCATACGTCAACAAAATGACTCCATTCCAAGCTTTGTATGGGTACGAACCTCCAAAATGGAAGGATTTGGCTACCGTCCAGACAAATCTACCAGTTATTAAAAATCAACTAGAAGAAACCCAAAAAATCATCCAAACCCTAAAAGAAAATTTAAATAATGCAAGAAACTGTATGAAGCAACAAGTTGACGGAAACAAAACTGAAAGAGAATTTGAAGTTGGAGAAAGGGTATTTGTCAAGCTCCAGCCATACAAACAGTTGTCCTTGAAACAAAAAGGAAAAATAAATTGGCACCAAAGTTCTATGGACCATACCAGATCAACAAAAAGATCAGCCAAGTTGCATATAGTTTAAGCCTTCTGGATAAAAGTCGTGTTCACAACGTCTTCCATGTTTTCTGCCTAAAAAGGGCATTGGGCGACCATCAATCAGCACAAACGACGCTTCCATCCTTAGATGATGAAGGAAGGGTCATTTTAGAACCAGAAGGTATCATATCCACCAGAGAAAAGAAGCTTCGATCTCGTGTAATCAAGGAATACTTGATCAAATGGAAGGACTTTCCAGAAGAAGAAGCTTCTTGGGAGACTAAAACATTTCGTCAACAACATCCGTCGTTACGTATGCTTTGAGGACATAACATTTTTTTGGGAGGAACACAATGTTATATAAAAAAATTAGTTAATTAGTAATTATTAGGCAAAGGGCATGATCAAAGATCATGCCCATTCAACAAGAGGCACCCAAGGTAATATAATGCTAGAGGCCTCCACAAATTGTAATCATTTTCTATTTTTTAATAATAATAAATATGAATTTGCTGAGTATTTGAATTTGTTTGTGCCAACTAGTAATTCAGATAACTGCAAAAAGTAATGCTTGTAGAAAGTATATTAGGGATTATGATTTATGGGGGCACAGTTTGAGATGTTGGCTTTTCTGGCCTCGGTTGGAAGTGGGAGCGAAGCTCTCAATTTTACTTAATTGTTTAATTAATTTTTTATTATTAGAGGTTTTTATGGTCAAAAAAGAGAAAAAAGAGTTAAATGCACTTATTGTTCTCCTCTGTACATTGTTATGTTAAGACTTCTGAGGACAGATTTCCTGCTAGATATTAACGTGAAGCATGTAGAACTTCCCACATCAATGCCTATAATATATATTCTTGAAAATGATCTCCCACGTTAATGTTCCTATATGCTAGAATTTTTTTATTTGCTTGAATATATATGCAATTGCATTAAACAGCCTTTCTGAATACCCGCCATCATATCTGAGCCATTTTATCAAAACTTCTTAGAAGACTGAATATATTCAGCTGCCAAATTTTTCTCAGAATTCTTTCCATATTGCTTCTGTAGAATGGCAAGTTTAGAGTAGTGGGTATTTTTTATATATATATTATGCAAGTGAAAATTAAAATAACATGTTTCAACTAAGTAGCTTTTTCCTTAATGTTCTTGGCTTTCTTGATACCTCATTCTTCACACTGTAGCACAAATTTTTTAAGGAAGTGTGCTTAACATGGACATAATACTTATTATCTTATTTTGCAATATGCAGGGTAGCTTTACAGGACCAAGGAATTACTGGTCTGGTTCCAGTTTACGAACTGAAGCTACTGGCTATGGATTGGTACTTGTCTTTTCAGTTGAGCTCTAGGAATAGGATCAGAAGTTTCTAATAGTATTAATAATGAATAGAGTGTTGCTCCAGCAATGTTGATAACATTAAGCAATGTGCCAGAAAACCGTGATTTTTTTCCGTAAGCAATTTGTTTATGATTTTTCCCTGAGTTTTACTGATTTTTTCTGATTTTTGCTAATTTTGAAGAAATTGAATATATTTTGTATTTTTTAATGTTTGCCATGGTTTGCTGATTTTTTGCCAATGTTTCTGAGATGTTTTTCGGACCCTGGCTGATTTTTTACCGATGCCAATGTTATCAACACTGCTTCAGAAGCATTGCTTCTGTTACATTAATACAAGATATAGCTATTGTTGTGTATATTTTCTGCTCTGTAAATGCAATCACCAACTATAATTTGAATCTTCTTTCTGCTACAGGTGTACTTTGCACAAATGATTGTTGCTGACATGAATAAGGAGCTGAAAGGCTTGAGGTCAATAACCTTTCTGACACCAAATACTGATTTGCAGAGAAGAGCTTAACTTCATAAGTAGGTAGTTGTAGGCCAGATCTTTTAGCTGTCAGGAAGTTGAGAATGCAGAGGGGATTTTGAGGAAATTATGTTCAGTCCTCATCATTAAGGCAGCATAGTCCTCTGATATTTCCTTCCAGAAAAAGGTATGCATACATTAACTTGTGGTGTTAACCTGCTGTTTTCTCTTTTTTCAGATGTGTTGTTAGTGGGGCTGGCAAAATTGCAATGCATGTTTTAGAGAAGCTTATTGCATTTGGAGCTGTACCAGTTACAATATCAGGTGCTGACTTTGCCCCGGGTCTTTACAGCTAAAATGAAATATTCCAAGCTGAAACATAAATTTTGTGTGTTTATCTGTTCCTTTTGTTTTCTTATGTAAAATTATTTGAGATATGCCTAGAAAGGCAATGCTAAATCAAATGATTCCCTATTATTTAATGTTTAAGTTTTACCTTAGTTAAGTTTTTAAGAGGTATCAGCTCAGGAGCTTTACAAATGAAAAATATACTCAGTATATATATCGATTTAACATATTTTCCTGTTTAATTTGTGCAGTGAGCTTTAGGTTGTTATTTCTGGGGGTATGCATGATGTGAAATCTATTATCATCCATATCTAGCTTCTAATAATATTACAAACATAATAATAAGTTAATTAGTTTAATGAAAAGTCAAATGGCACATACCCTTTCACCTCGTGACCCGCCAATGCTATCAGTGGACTGTCACGAGGCTCATTGTAATATCATCATTCTTATCCATATTTTATCAATCTATATATTTTTTATATCTGCAAAATAATTCTGTCTTTAAGTATAAATAGGCACTGTTTATTACATTGGTATCAGAGCTAATTCCGCCCAGTCTTACAACATAGTATCATCAAATTAATTTAATCACTGTCTGTACCACATTTGCTTCCAATTTCGGTATTATAGCTGTTATCACTTGGAGAAAACCTTGGTTGTAAGGGAAAAACTCTAAGGTAACCTCTATCCAATCTTTTGAATTGAAAGCTGGCCCTTTCAATTCGAAGGAGGATCCCTTCTATAACTCAGTCAAATCTGACTTTTTATGTACTTAGAGCAATGGCTAGATCTGATTGGATCATATAAATTTGGTTTGGAAAGGAAAGGTAAAACCATTGGGCATGGAGTCTCTTATACAAATACACTAGCTACAGACTGTACAAATCAGTCTAACAGAGGCAAGATAGCTGCAAGTTTCTTAGACAAATCATTAACGGGATATGGTAGGAGACAATAGAGGTAAACATCAAAAAACAGAGCAACCATGTGAATTCTGCAATTGATATTTAAGTTGGAAAACACATAAGAAATTTGAATAACCTGAAACAGCGCATTTACACAGAATTATGTTTCATAACCTTTATTCAAATTACTGAAGACCAATGGATTCAAGCTTTGACTAAGAAAGATGAAAAACATTATAGGAAACTCACTAGAAACCTTCAACACATGAAGCTCTGAAATTCTGTAATACTGCGTGGTGCGAGTTCTATTAATCAATGTGGAAAAAGTCGAAGTCGGGATTAATTCGGCAAGGGTCCAAAAGTTGAAAAACTTGTTAAAGTCGGGAGTTTTTGAAAAAGTCGGCAAAATTAAAAAAAAACACAAAAATTATTCATTTATTTTTTATTTTTTTAACATCTAGAGTCGAAGTCATAGTTTAGAGGTGTTTTCAGTGTTTTACTACAATCTCATTCTTTACATGTGAATTCGATCACTAAAAGGATGTTACACTCTTGCAGTCTGCATTCTAAGTGCATTTTATCATCAATGTTTTTCAACATTATCCACAAAAAATATGATCATAACAATGTTGATTCTTGGGAATGTTCATCAGCTATTTACACTTCCTTGCTTGCTAGTATGGACACTCCTTGTCCTCTTTCTCTTATGTCTCACAATCATGCTCGTCGAGGTAGGTAATCACTTCTTTTCATAGTCTTCTAGTTTCTTATAGCAGCCTTCTGACAACTTAGCCTTTGGCTAATGTCTCTTCTTTGTATTTTTTTGCACATCTCATATAGATCCGTATTGTTTTGCAGACATAACATCCAACAAGAGCAAACCAATAATAGCCGTATGTGTTTCAACATTCAACAGAATATAGCAACCAAGCAATTAATTTTCTCAGTGACACCAACCAACCATAATGCTCGAAATTAAGATTCAACAACAAAACAAATTGCACAGCACAACGTTATCACCAAATTTCTAGGGCTATGTTTGAAAGATTCCACTCTCTGCCTTAAGATTACACAGGAGGAAATTATATCATTTTCGCCTTTGTGGCCTCTTTATCTGCGACCTGGGAGGGAGGCAGACTTTTTGGGTCGACTCCCGATTAAATCGGGAGTATAACGATTAAATCGTGATTTTTTCCTTTCTAAAAAAGTCGCCAAAAAGTTGGGGGATTAAATCGTTTAGTTTAAAAAATCGCATTTTTAGGATTAAATCGGGATTTTTTGCAGACTTTTTCCACATTGCTATTAATATCAAAAAATAATACACACCTGGTCTGATTTTCAAAAAATTTCTAACATTTTTTCATTCTATAGAGCTTGTCTTTATAGAAAAGATTACAAACTAAAGCAAGTTTCTTGTTCATACTTGATTTAAAATTGCTAAATATAAAAGAATGTATATTTAATCCAAACTAAATACATTACATTTGTTCCATCATAAAGCAAAAGAAATAGTATTCTGTATCTGAAGATCATAGTGTTGCTGGAGTCATGGATGAAGCTAAGGATCCCCAAGTCGAATTTGATGAGGTGGCTCTCCAACTGAAAGTTGATTAGCCATTTTTCTAAAAATAGAAAAGATTAATTCTAGCGAATTCCTAAAAAATAGGCTTCAAAGATAAATTTGAATCTCTCAAACTGTGATAGCTGTGCGAAATCTGAGAGAGGTTTTGTTCATGGGCCCTTCCCTACAAAAACTTCTTTGGCTTTTCAAAAAATTCGTTTCCAATTGTTCGGAATCTACGACCGAAGTTACTGCCTTTTACAGGAAAAATAGAGTAAAATTGACAATTTTTACAAAAATGCGTTGCTACTTTGGTTGTCAGTGCTAACCCTATTTATTACAAATCGGCGTTGACAATCCCGTTGCTAGCGCTTTAAAAACTATTTACTAAAATCGTGATAACTGGCTCCATGGGGATGCTGTTGATCATGGATGGCAACCAAAACCCTTATAGACTAGAGGCCTGATCCATTAAGATGATTCCAACACAACAACTGCAATTTGCCACTGAAATCAAACTGCAATTGTAACTGTAAAGTGAAACTAGCGCTGTACATGCTGCTACAAAACATGCTCAGAGTGATGAGCTTATTGGCTCACCAACGTATCCAAAGTTGCTGGAATTTTTTTGGATCAAATGTGTAATGGCTCACCTATAGCTATAAATAAAATACAAGTATTAGCATACATACGAGGCCTCCATACGATAGCTACGTGTGCATGGACCCGTATGTAAGAACAAAAAATGTTAGTTTTAATGTTTAAAATTTTAATTTGTAAATTAAAATTTATGAAATTAAATAAAATTAATTAAATTAAAATTATAAATTAAATAAATTAAATTAAATCATTAAAATAAATAAATAAACTTCATTAAATCAAATTTAGATATTCGAATAAAATCACCAAATCAAATCAGATTTTGTTTATAAAATCAACACGTATCCAAATTAGGACATGGATATGGAGGAAGTCGGTGAACAAAGACTTATAAGAAGGAAGGGGCGGTTGGAGGAAGTGGGGTCGAAAGGAGGAGGAAAATTTGTAACACAGAGTTCTTCAACAGTAAAGGTTGAGCCTTGTTTGTTCTGAAGTTTTTGGGCATGGGGGAACATATTGCAACAATTGAGAAACAATTTGGACTGAGTACCTAGGTTGTACTTAGTTTGGTTGGGAGGTTATGGTCTTTTGGTAACGGGAGCGAAAGCTGGAGCAAATCTTAAGCCTCTTCATCTGCAGGAAACCAGGTAGGTACTTCTCATCAAATCAATCAATTTGATGTATGAAATTTTGTTAAATTTTAAAACAGGTTTTACATTAGCTGTTTAATTATTTACAGGCTTTACATTTTGGGTAAATAGCTGTTTAATTATTTACAGGGTTTACATTTGGTATCAGAGCCAGGTTTTGATCGATGGGTATAGCTTAGTAAGGCTTGGCAAGGGATTCGATCTGATTGTTGTATGGGGTTTTACTAGGGGTTGCTATCGGTTTTGACCCAAAGATCGAGTTATTAATATTTTTCTAAGTTATTATTACAATTCAATGAGAGTCCAAAACAACTAGATTAAATGATATCAATTTAAGCTACAAGGTAAATAATTAATGAAAATATTACCGAGACAAAGAAATTGTTATCATCGATTATTATACTATACATTATTTAAATGGGCCTTTGGACTTAATAAAATTGAGGAATTATAATTTAATATTATATCTTTGGACGGGCCACATCCCATTTGCTAAAAATTATTCATCTATAATAATGAAGAAGAATATTGTTAAATTAATCAGTAAAGAACTTAAGCTAATTTTTCTTAGATTATGTAAAGTAGTGATATTATATTTTGTTTACTATAAATATTATATTTAAAAGAGAAGATAGACTAAGTTGGCCTACTATTAATAAAATATTATATTCGAATACTCAGTATTCTCTTAGTTTAACTTTTGAGTATTTTAAAATATTAAAAGGACATGTATATTAAAATGTTTTATAATCAGCTATAGAAATAATTTGTGAGTTAATGGAGAATGTTCACTAAGAGAATGAGTGTTAAAAAATAAAAAATAAAAAATAAATTTTGAGTAATATATATTAGATTATATTGTGTTTTTATTTTATATATATTTAGGCATAAATATTTTAGGCTATTATTTATGTTATGTTACAATGATTATGATAAAAATCTAATTTAAAAGACTCATGCATTAGAATAGTATTTTTATGCATTGGGGTAGGATTCCCTGCATTAGGGCAAGGAGGTCGTGAGACCACCCTCCTTGACCTCGGTACCAGTAAGATCTGCCTAGCAGGTAAAAAAAGCAAAAAAACTATACCCGTTTATAAATGTGAAATTGCAAAAACGATATGTTAAATTCGAATGTATAAACTATATGTTAAATCCGAATGTATACCTCAAATTTTTACAAATTTTATTATGTATACAGGAAACATTACGATGATGAGGACATATGAGCGACGACGACGTGATCGGGCAGCATCACTGTCATTAATATCACCACCGTCGTCATCACCATCTCCATCACACCACCATCATCATTGCCTCCATCGAGACCATCACCAACACCAATCGCTCCAGCACCAGAGTTCACTGTGATAATGCACTCATTAGAAGCCTTATTGGAAACATTAAAAGGGTCAACAATGGCTAAGACCAAAGAAGAACCTCAACCCTTTGCAACCAATTCAGGGGAACCAAAGAATTTTGAGTATAAAAGATCAAAGGAAGATATTTCTAGGGAGCTACAAAAAATTAAACTTCCAGAATTTTCAGGAGGACGAGCTAGAGAACGTGCTGAGGCATGGTTAGAAGGAATGAACAGATGTTTTAAATTAAGAGAGTACTCTTCTTCTTAAAAAAC
The DNA here is from genome assembly GCA_000404065.3 of Pinus taeda. NCBI lineage: Eukaryota > Viridiplantae > Streptophyta > Pinopsida > Pinales > Pinaceae > Pinus > Pinus taeda. The sequence continues at coordinate 23,601 of APFE031648820.1, read as the reverse complement.
AAAAATTGCTGTATTTCAATTAAAGGAAAGTGCCTTGATTTGGTGGGGAAATCTAGAAAAACAACTACACCTCACAACGGATAATGTCCCTTGGGAATTGTTCGAGGAAAGATTCCATGCTAAGTATTTACCTCCATATTTCCAAGAACAAGAAGCTAGAGCCTTTCATACATTAATTCAAGGTAATAAATCAGTGGAAGAATATGAAATAAGGTTTATGGAGCTTGTGAAATACATTCACTACTTAGATTCTGATGAACGTCAGGCTGAACGCTTCATATTTGGGTTAATTCCTCGCATCAGGGCCTTGGTTAGGATGTGGAAACCATCATTAGTAGCCGAGGCGGTAGAATGTGGCCACTATGCAGAGGATCATCTAGGAACTAAAAAGGATGTCGGATATTTTAAAATACTCTTTAAAGTTAAACTAAGAGAATACTGAGTATTCGAATATAATCTTTTATTATTAATGATCCAACTTAGTCTATCTTCTCTTTTAAATATAATATTTATAGTAAACAAAATATAATATCACTACTTTACATAATCTAAAAAAAAAAAAGCTAAAGTTCTTTACTGATTAATTTAACAATATTCTTCTTCATTATTATAAATGAATAATTTTTAGCAAATGGGATGTGGCCCGTCCAAAGATATGATATTAAATTATAATTCCTCAATTTTATTAAGTCCAAAGGCCCATTTAAATAATGTATAGTATAATAATCGATGATAACAATTTCTCTGTCTCGGTAATATTTTCGTTAATTATTTACCTTGTAGCTTAAATTGATATCATATAATCTAGTTGTTTTGGACTCTCATTGAATTGTAATAATAACTTAGAAAAATATTAATAACTCGATCTTTGGGTCAAAACTGGTAGCAACCCCTAGTAAAACCCCATACAACAATCAGATCGAATCCCTTGCCAAGCCTTACTAAGCTATACCCATAGAGCAAAACCTGGCTCTTAGCCACTGCACAATCTTTACAATTAGAAAGTGATGACTTGGATCAACAATGAAAGTTTCCGTGAGATCAATACTGCATCACTGGTTTCTCGGTTCTCATATATCATAGAACTTATAATTTTGCTATGGAAAGGTCGGCGGGTCGAAGGTGTATATACAGTGGGGAGATTGGTGGGTCAAAACGCCGCCCAACATTTCCATGGATATCTTATGATTTCATATATATCACATATTTGATATGGGCGAATATATTGTATGATATATATAACGATATTGGTATTACGACATA
>APFE031648820.1:12299-22328 GCA_000404065.3 Pinus taeda | reverse complement strand
TTTATATGACCGGCATTAAGGTTTGGTGCAATATAATTTGTGTGTGGTTTAATAAATATTTACAGTATGATATATCATATCTGTTTGAACCTTAATTCATCGCTTGACACCTGAACCTTAATTTAAAATAAAACTATTTCCTTGGCGCGTTTCGATAATAACAAGTCTGCATACTTCGCGAATCATTTCTTCTATTGACGTCTGGTCCTTTAGAGGCTAGCGGACTTATGTAAAAATGTTGTTATATAGCGCTGCTGTTCATGCCCTTTGTTTCCAGAACAGAGCAGATATAGCGAGCATGGGTTTTGAAACCATGATGCGGTGTGGGAACAAGACCACCTTATGGTAATAGATTTACCCCAAGAACTGTAGGAACAAGAGCTCCCATGGCAGTTAATACGATAGCCGCTGAATCATCAGATACAAGTCCATGGAAATCACGTGGAACTGCTAATAGAGGAAGAAATTTGAGAGGAATCAGTATGAGAGGGCGAAGCTCTTTATCTAGAAACTCCCAATATGATTCAAGAGGACTGACCCAGGTAAATTGTTGGGGATGTGGAGGACCACATTTTCAACGTGATTGTCCAGAAGCTTTATCAAGTATATTACGAAGGGCAGAAAAAGAACCAATATCAAATACTCAAGGCAATCATAGAATCCATGCAGTAGTCAACAACAATCAAGCAGCACACTAGTCCACTGTAGTGGAATCTTCAAGTATTATTAATGGTATAAAATTCAAAATCTTGTTTGATACTGGTGCCACAGATAGTTTCATTTCATCATATGCATTAAATAAATGTGGGCTGGCAGCTCGCAGGCAAGATGATTTTAGATAGATAGAAATGGCCTCAGGAGAACTCCAATCCGTAGACTTAAGTGTAGATCAATGCAAAATTGATCTAGGAGTTTGTTCGATTAAATTGAAAGTTTATGTTACAACTCTAGGAACTTATGATCTTGTCATAGGTATGGATTGGTTAGAAGCTCATCAAGCTTGGGTAGATTGTTACGGGAAAAGAATTCTCAGTATAAATGATGAAGGAGAGGTGATCCAAATTTAAGGTATCAAGAGAAAAGTATCTTTACGCTACATATCAGCAATGAAAATGAAGCGTTGCTTGAGGAAAGGTTGTCAGGCATATGTAATTCAAGAAGTAAGTAAAGAAAATGACCATCCTTAGAACAATATCCGGTGTTAGCCGAATTTCTAGATGTATTTCCAAAGGAACTACGAGGATTACCTCTCGAACGAGAGTTAGACCTCACCATAGAATTGAAACCTGGTACTCAACCAATCTCTAAAACACTTTATAGAATGACAGCTCCGGAACTTCAAGAATTACAAATTCAATTGAAGGAACTATTGGATATAGGACATATTCGACCCAATATATCACCTTGGGGTGCTTCTGTAATTTTTGTCAAGAAGAAAGATGGATCCTTAAGATTATGCATAGATTATTGAGACTTGAATCGAGCTATAGTAAAGAATCGATATCCTATGCGTCGAATTGATGACCTCTTTGATCAAATGAAAGGTGCTGCTGTCTTTCAAAAATTGATCTTCGATCAGGCTATCATCAGTTGAGGATTTCCGAAAGCGATATTTCTAAGACTGCATTTCGAACACACTTCGGGCATTATGAATTTCCTGTGGTACCATTTGGATTAACTAATGCACCAACAATATTCATGAATCTTATGAATAGTGTTTTACGCAAATACCTTGATCAATTTGTACAAATCTTTTTAGATGATATACTCATCTACTCCAAGAATGAGAAAGAGCATGAAGACCATTTATAGATAGTATTATCCTACCTCAGAAAACACCAGTTATATGGAAAGTTATCCAAGTGTTTGTTCTTTCAGGAAAAGGGATCTCAGTAGATCCTGAGAAGGTAAGAGATCTCAGTAGACCCTGAGAAGGTAAAAGCAATCATGGAATGGCCAATACCAAAAAACACACATGAAGTACGAAGCTTTATGGGTTTAGCCGGTTACTACCGAAGATTTGTGGAAGAATTCTCCAAAATTGCAAAGCCGATTACAACTCTTCAACGTAAATGTGTTAAGTATGAATGGACTGAGGAATGTAATAAAGCATTCTCTGAACTCAAAAGACTACTGACCAGTGCACCAATCTTAAGAGTCCTTGATATGGACAAAGATTTTACGGTATGTACTGATGCATCCAAACATGGATTAGGTGCAGTATTAATGAGGATAGAGGAGTAATAGTGCATGTCTCAAGAAAATTAAAGCCTCATGAGGAACTCTACGCTACTCACGATTCAGAGTTACCCGTTGTAGTACTAGCTTTAAAGATTTGGAGACACTATCTAGTGGGGCGAAGTTTTACGTTTAAAAGCGACCATCAAAGTCTACAATATTTGTTCACCCAAAGAGACTTGAATGCTAGACAAAGACGATGGAGTGAATTTCTAAGTGAATATGACTTTGGAATATCATATATTAAAGGAAAAGAAAATGTAGTGGTAGATGTTTTAAGCAGAAGACCTTGGATATTTTCTTTCATACCTATCAAAGTAGACTTAAGGTAACGAGTACTAGAACATCTCATAAAAGATAGCTGGTATTTAAAGGTAAGATCTAGTCTTGAAAGTAAGAAGCCAAAAGAATCTAAGATTGAAGGATATGAACTATAAGATGATGGAATCTTACGATTTCATGGAAGGATGTATATTCCTGATAATAGGGATCTACGAGACACCATACTTAAGGAAGCCCACAGAGTAGTATATTGTGCACATCCTGGAGTAAAGAAAATGTATACTGATACCAAGAAACTCTTCCTCTGGTCGAGCATGAAACGTGATATCCTTCAATTCGTTGTAAGATGTTTGGAATGTCAACAAGTAAAAGCTGATCATTGTCATCCAACAGGTCTCTTACAACCTCACGACATTCCTATGACCAAATGGGAGATCATTTCTATGGATTTTATTACTGGGCTACCTCTTACTTCTCAAAGACAATGTTATTCTGGTGGTAGTGGATAAATTAACGAAAAGTGTCCATTTCATTCCCGTAAGAGATACTTACGAAGTTGCTGACGTAGTTTGAGTATTCATAAATGAAATTATCAGATTTCATGAAGTACCTAAGAAGATCATATAAGATAGAGATTCATGATTTACTTCAAGATTCTGGACTTGCATGCAGTCAGCCTTAGCAACTCAACTAAATTTGAGCACAACTTATCATCCTGAAACTGATGGGAAAATAGAAAGGGTAAATCAAGTACTTGAAGATATGTTGAGGATGTATGTTATGGATCAACAATTGCACTAGGAAGAGTATTTATCCTTAGTCAAATTTGCATACAATAACAATTATCACAGTTCAATCGGAATTCCTCCATTTGAAGCATTATATGGCAAACCTTGCAGAACACCGTTAAGTTGGGACAAGTTAGAAGATCGAGTGATAGTAGGGCCAGAATTAATCCAAGAAATGGAGGAGCAGGTAAAACAAATTAGACAATGGTTAAAAGAAGCACATGATAGACAAAAGAGTTATGCTGATGCTCACAAAACTGATAGGAAGTATGAGGTAGGGGATCAGGTTTTCATCCGTATCAAACCAAATAAAAGCACTATTCGGTTCGGAAAAGGGACAAAGTTGTCACCCCGATTTATTGGACCATTTAAAGTCATGGAAAGAGTTGGACCTATCGCCTATCGTCTTGCATTGCCACCTCACTTACATAAAGTTCAAAATGTATTTCATGTATCTGTGTTAAGGCATTACATAGCTGACCAATCTCATAACCTTCAATGGAAGGCACTGCAGGTATCAGACGAAGGAATCATATTGGTCAAACCATTATGTATACTGGAACGTAGAGTTCGACATCTCAGGAATCGTCTGGTAGACCAAGTTAAGGTCCAGTGGGACAAGTATAGTCCTGAATCAGCTACTTGGGAAGATACGAAAATCATATGTCAAAAATACGCCAATGTGTGTCAATTTTGAAGAACTTTAAACCATGTTTTGTATATATTTACTTTACTTTAAATCAGAGACTCGGAACCATTTTGGAATGATCATATATAAACGTGAATTTTTATGATATCTTAACTGTTTAATCCCACTGGTACGTGGATACCAAGACAAAATATGTTATTGATCTTATTAAATTATAGTTATCAAAGTAAAGTTTAAATATTTGAGTAATTTTGCTTCTTATGGGAATTAAGATATTATAATTTTGTTTCATTTACGCATATCGATATGATTGATGAGATAGAAATAAAAGAATGATTACATTTTAAATATGAAAGCTAATAACATGAGTAGAATATGGCCAAGTATGATATACTGTAGTTAACATGTATGAATTATACATAAACTATTTGTTTTGAATAAGTTGATGCATATTTTATAAATGCATGGACAAGTGTTTATGTTGCAGATAATATCGTTACCAAGATGACCACGCGATGACAAAAAATTCAGAACAATTAAGGCTCAAAGAGATTCCATGATAGGGTGTTAACGCTGGTCCCACTAGGAGGGGTGGAGGTATTACCCACCGTTTATCCTCTGAAACCTGGAGTCATGGGAGAATTGTGCGAATCACCCTCCTCTAGACGTGTGATGATAACTGCCAGATGCCTACTGAGCAATCAGGTTGATATAATCGACGCTGATACCCTTAAAATCCTATGAATGGTTAGTTAGTGTAGCTGATGCCATGGCATACTCTAGTAGAGGACGGATAGGATAGAAGCGGAAGCGATTAGGAAGGATAGGATGATTATATAATAGCTGGGAAACCAACTGGGGGTAGAACATGGATATTATAGTTGTAAAATTTTAAAAATATTAAAGAAAACAAATTCAATTTTGTAATTGTAAAGACTTATATACTCATAAAAATAATAATCATTAATATATTTTAGAAACCCTAACTTCGGGACGAAGTTTTTGGAAGGAGGGATGTATGTAATGACCCACCTATAGCTATAAATAAAATACAAGTATTAGCATACATACAATGCCTCCATACGATAGCTACATATGCATGGACTCGTATGTAACACACTATATATATAATAAACCCTCAAGCAAACAGAAAATGTTAGTTTTAATGTTTAAAATTTTATTTTGTAAATTAAAATTTATGAAATTAAATAAAATTAATTAAATTAAAATTACAAATTAAATTAAATCATTAAAATAAATAAATAAACTATATTAAATCAAATTTAGATATTCGAATAAAATCACCAAGTCAAATCAGACTTTGTTTATAAAATCAACACGTATCCAAATTAGGACACAGAGATGGAGGAAGTCGGTGAATGGAGACTTATAAGAAGGAAGGGGTAGTTGGAGGAAGTGGGGTCGAAAGGAGGAGGAAAATTTGTAACACATAGTTTTTCAACAGTAAAGACTGAGCCTTGTTTGTTCTGAAGTTTTTGGGCACGAGGGAACAGATTGCAGCAATTGAGAAGCAATTTGGACTGAGTACCTAGGTTGTACTTAGTTTGGCTGGGAGGTTATGGTCTTTTGGTAACGGGAGCGAAAGCTGGAGCAAATCTGAAGCCTTTTCATCTGCAGGAAACTGGGTAGGTACTTCTCATTAAATCAATCAATTAGATGTATGAAATTTTGTTAAATTTTAAAACAGGTTTTACATTAGCTGTTTAATTATTTACAAGCTTTACATTTTGGGTAAATAACTGTTTAATTATTTACAGGCTTTACATTAGCTGTTTAATTATTTACAAGGTTTAAATTTTGGGTAAATAACTGTTTAATTATTTACAGGCTTTACAAAATGACACTTAAATGGCAATGCAACCAGTCAAGTAGCTGCTCAGATAGTATGGCTTTTTGGTTGTGCTTGAACCTAATAAAAAATGGCCAATATAATGGCAAAGGCGACTGATTATGGATTTGCTTCTCACAGTGGAAAGCATGGCCAGAAATTCAAGCTAAAACAACTCTCCATATAAACAACTATGGGATCATAAAAGTCATATTTTGTTTGATGATGTTCAATGTATTTTGTGACTAGAATATCCCGCTTGGATTGTTCATATGTGCTCTGTTTATCACAACATTGCTCTAGCTGCGAATTGTCAAACTCATCCTCAAAGACATAACCTTCCTCAATCAAAAAATCATAAGGCAACACTATATCCTTTTTTTTTTTCGGCCGAAAAAAGGCTTTCAAAGGACTGATTCTGATATTGGGAATTATGGTATTGTATTTGAACCTCTAAGACCTCAATAACCTTCTCAAGTTCTCCAATGAATGTTTCTAAAAAAGAGATCTTATCTTCGAAATAACATTTGCATGAATGTAAATACATAGGTAAAAACCTTGAAAAAGCTGCATCAATCTGATCATCATCAAAATTGTCCCAATATTCGTTAAAACCTTCAATAGAAACATGAATTTTAACATACCTTGTCATCTCGATTGATTAGGCAAATGGATCTGCAGTTCAAGCTCTGAATTCTTGGGACAATGGAGCTGCCATGAAAGTTTTGACTTCTGAAATCTGACAATGGAGTCGCCAGATGAATGATGTACAACTCAATGGTGTATCACTGTTGTTCACCGTAAGTAATCAGATCTGGATCTTGTCGTTCTGCAAGGGAAAATTTCACCTTCGCTATCCGACAACGATGCCAAAATGTTATCACTTAGAGAAAACCTTGGCTGTAAGGGAAAAACTCTAAGGTAACCTCTAACCAATCTTTTAAATTGAAAGCTAGCCCTTTCAATTCGAAGGGGGATCCCTTCTATAACTCAGTCAAATCTGACTGGTTATGTAATTAGAATAATGGCTAGATCTGAATGGATCATATAACATTGGTTTGGAAAGGAAAGGTAAAATCATTGGGTATGGAGTCTCTGATACAAATACACTAGCTATAGGCCTTACAAATCAGTCTAACAGAGGCGAGATAGCTGCAGGTTTCTTAGACAATTTATTAATGAGATATGGTAGGAGACAGTAGAAGTAAACATCAAAAAATAGAGCAACCATGTGAATTTTGCAATTGGTATTTAAGTTGGAAAACACATAACAAATCTGAATAACCTGAAATACATCATTTACAAAAATTTTTGTTTCATAACCTTTATTCAGATTACTAAAGATCAATGGATTCAAGCTTTGACTAAGAAAGAGGAAAAACACCATAGGAAACTGACTGGAAACCTTCAACACATGAATCTCTGAAATTCTGTAATACTGTTTGAAAAAAGTTCTATTAATATAAAAAATAATATTTAGTAGGTCTGATTTTCAAAAAATTCTAAACCCTTCTTCATTCTACAGAGCTTGTCTTTATAGAAAGGATTACAAACAAAAACAAGCTTCTTGTTCATACTGTTAAATAAAGTTGTCATTGAAGTCAATAAACTGACATTATTGAAGAAGATGAAACCCTAACACTCTGAAGAAACCCTAGGTCTATGTTGACCTAATGTGGGAGCCCTAATTGGGAATTCCTAGCTTGTATTAAAGCAATACCTAAATACACATGCCAAATATATAACCTAACCATAGACTACTTGAATCCCAAATCCATAAGTACAAAATAATCTAACCCATATCCCTATATCCTATTTCAATGAAAACCTTAATCCTTGTTCCCTACAAAAAGTAATTAAAATTTTATAAACCAATCCCTAATTTATTTAGAGCAACTTATTCCTATTCCTATAATGAAAACCCTTATTCTATTCCTATTAAACTACTTATATCCCCAAATCAAAATTAAAAAATCATCGCTCATAACCTATCCATTTAATTTATCAACAAAGCCCTAACTCCTTTATATCTCCCCAAATCAAAATTAAAAAACATCACTCATAAGTCGGTCTCACTACAGGTCGGCCCCTCTGCTTGGTGATGTATTCACTCATCAAGTCCTTATAAATAAAAGATTCAATGCGTGGGTTGAGACAACGAATCAACACAGGTAAATTACAGATTCAGTGAACAATAGAAGAAGTTCACAACTCGTGAACTTGTGAAAATAGAGATTCAAAGGAGAACGATTCTTTTTGGCCTGGCATAACCATGCATCTCAGATTATTCCCCTGCAAGATTGTCAAAGAAATTTCGGTCCTGTGAATACAAAGGATCTCGGTGAAATCACAGCGCAAAATAGATATTTACATCACATCGTTGAGATAATCCTGGTCAGGGATAGCTGGTAGACCGATTTTTATTTTCTGGAGAAATTTGAACAGATACCTTCATGCATCGGACGAGTGGTGATCCTTCTTTTTTGAAGCGACTTATATTTACATATCTATAAGAACTCACATTTCTTGACTTGTGCTTAGCGTGTGGGCAGACCTTGGATTTGGGTAGAGAAGGAACCTCAGATTTGTGAATATAAAATTCTTAAACTTGTGACAAAAGGATTCTCGAACCGGTGGCATCTTTCGGACAAATTGTGGCATATTTTCAGAATAGGTGGAATAATGACTATAGATCTGTAACCAAGCATCTCGGACAGAATTGAAGACTTGAGCTTGATCCTTCAAGGCTTGGTAGAGTCCATGTTGAGGCATTGTCTAATGAGTGCTTTAAAGCAGCTTTAATGAAGTGACCTGGAAATACGCCAGCAGACCTTGAAGAGAACTTTTAGACTTGTCGAAATACTATTGAAGATCAGTTGTTGAAGCTTGGAGCACACTTGTAGAAATCTTGAAGAATTGTTTGGAGGGGAATTTTTGTGCATATTTGAAGCAGTTGTGTTTGAATGCATTCTTGATCTCGTGTAAAGCAAGTCTTTTGTAAATTTTAGTTTATTTGACTAAGTTGGAGCTTGGAGGGATTGGAGTCCTTTGGGTTGGAGCTCTAAAACCACCTAAGAACAAGGATCAAAGTCCTTAGTGTTGGAGCCCTAAAATTGATTTTACAAGTTGGAGCTTGTAACCATTAATAAGGGATTGGTGTGCTCATCTATTTTTAATAAAATTCATTTTATTTTCTCTCTAGTCTTTAATTGTGAAAAATCTTAATTGGCATTTACAATAACAATTGAAAGAAATATTGATTCACCCCCCCCCTTAGTATTTCAACACATAATTACAAATTGCTAAACATAAAAGATTGTATATCTAATCCAAAATAAATACATTACATTCGCTCCATCATAAAACAAAAGAAATAATATTATGTATCTGAAGATCATGCTGTTGCTGGAGTCATGGCTAAAGTTAAGGATCCCCAAGTCGAATTTGATGAGGTGACTCACCAACTGAAATTTGATTAGGTGTTTTTCTAAAAATAGAAAAGATTAATTCTAGCGAATTTTTGAAAAATAGGCTTCAAAGATCAATTCGAATTTATGAAACTGTGATAACTGTGCAAAATCTGAGAGGTTTTTGTTAATGGGCCCGTTCCCTACAAAAACCTCTTTGGCTTTTCAAAAATTTCTTTTCCAACTGTTCGGAATCCGTGCTCGAAGTTACTGCCTTTTACAGGAAAAAACAGAGTAAAACTAACCGTTTTTACAAAAATGCGTTGCTACTCTAGTTGTCAGTGCTTTAAACCTGTTTATTACAAATTGGCGCTGAAACTCTCGTTGTCAATGCTTTAGAAATTATTGACTAAAATTGTGATAACAATAGCCACCACTGTACAACATCTGTACACACCGCCACCATTGTAGACCCTGCTCTACCATACACTCTGCTGCCATATGCTGCCTGCTCCACTGTGTCTGTACAACTGCAGGTTGCTCTTCAAATTTCCGCTGGTGAATCATATGGCTTTGCTCCTAACATAGTTTGTGAAATTTTGTGCAGATGAATTCCTATAATTTTGTGATCCGTACAATCTCTTGATAATACATCTTGTCTGTACATCGTGTTTGTACATCACGCGCTTTTAAATTATGAGGTTTAGGATATAAATAAAATACCTTGTTATATATTAAAGGGAAAATTCCTTTTTCCAAAAAATAAAATCATAATTTATTATATATAAATATAAAAGTCTAGAAAACTATATAGCT
>APFE031648819.1:0-18262 GCA_000404065.3 Pinus taeda | reverse complement strand
ATCCTCCTCAAACAATGAATAAGAGTGCAACAAAGCCTCAAGTGATGGATGTCCTCCTCAAATCAAGCGCCAAGCAAGTGGATCCATGAAACAAGGAATCAAATCTATGAAGAAAACATTTGGAATGTCATCAATGCTCAACTAACTCCATGAAGAAACAAGGTGGCACCTAATCAACCAATAAAATAAGACTATGACTGAACATGTATGCAATATAGTCCTCCAAAAATGGCACATGTGACTCCCCAAACAAGGAAGCTCATCCAGCAAGTCATAAAGAGAGAGAGAGAGAGAGCACTATATTAAATAAGTGGAGATTGACCATGAATAAAACAATATATAAGTGCCAAACTCAAACTCTATGGCACTTCACTCAAATCTCCTCAAAAAGTGTGCGGTGCTATATCCATGGAGGAAAGAGTCAAACAAACCATGATCACCAGCAAGCATGTGCCAAATCATCCAAGTGCCAATTCATGAAGAAGTGGGGGCAACCTCAACATTCAAGACATAAAATGATGTCAAATGTGTATATGCCTCCACATATGTGCCAACAAACAGAAGTGCTCCTCATAGAACCATGATACACCTCATCATAGAGCAATTTGAGTGATGAACCAGGCCACATGAGCTGGGGCGTTCTTATACCAAGGCTCCATTCATGGTAAACCAAGTCAAATCACCCCAAATGTATATGAAATCAGGTGAACACACAAGTCGGACATGTCAAGCATTCTATACCACCATAAATCCAACCAAATGAAGATGCCAATACAGTGTTGACTTAACCCAAAAGTGCCAGCGCCTTCTACTAGGCTCGTGTATCAACAATGCCTGTATCCTCATGATCAAAAAGGGGCTTCACAACAAGGAAGCCAAAGCATTATCAAGATATCCATGGCTATAACATCATCAACTATCAAGCAAGGCATTAAAATCATCAACTCAAACCCCTAGGCCATCCAAACCTCCATTAACCTGTGAACTTGTGTGATTATCAAAATCACAAGTGAAGCCTTATGCAAAATGAGGGTAACAACAAGCATGGATCCAGTCCAATCTTTACACTTCTTGGGCATCACACTCACTAACCTCTAACAGGCACTCATGCCTATCACAAGGATGAATCTACTCCACATACTCCACTCTATAGAGCTTCCTGGGCATCCCAACTGCTGCAATCCTCTGATAAAAGCTCCCTCTCACAGGCAGCAAACTCCTTCATGTGCTAGATGGAAAATTTCGTGTACAAACCAAAGTATCATGGGAATCACACCCACCAACCTCTCTAAGGACTTGGCACCTGTCTCAAGCATGGATCAGCTTTAATCATAAAGCTAGGGCATCACACCCACAAAAAAATTCTGACAGCTCCCTCTCACAAGCAGCAACCCACTCCCTACATGGATACTGGAAGATAGATAACATGCTTCGATATCATGTTATGTCTTACTACATAGTACGCAGATCTACACTTACGGAATCAATTCCTACAGCTAACCGCTAAAGATTGGGAAGCACCTCACAAAACAGTTAATCTGCTTGAACAAATCACTGTAAAGAAAAATACAGTGCAGACACTGCATATCATGAGTTTGGATCAACCTAGCGGAAAACTAAAGGTCATATCTACATAAAGAGCAATAAGAAATAAGACTCAACATACCAGAAATAAGAATCAACAATCACAATCCTCGCTATTATTTATGGAAAAGAGAAATTACATAACTTGGTATCGCACACAAGCTTCTCACTCAAAAACCATACTATCACACATTAGCATAATCACTCTACTACCCTAGCTCACTCTCTAGCAGAAACCCTCAACTAAATGAAATGAACTACAACAATAGCTCATCTAACACAAAGCCTGCCCACACAAAAGCAAAAATCCACACTCAACTCTGCTAAAACACATCAAAAGGAACAGCTACAGCACAGCAATCCTTGCTGCTGAACTTGTTGCAAATCACCGTGCACACTAGCATATTTTCTCTTCCCTATCAAACTAGTGTGCCCTCCTCTCTTTTATATAAGATGAGGAAGGGGAGGTTATAACTGGGAAAACAAGCTAAGAATAGACTCAAGAGTGGTGCACCTCAAATGCATGGAAAGCATGTGCCATGCATGATGTGCAACTCCAAAAATAAATATGCCATGCATGCTGTGTAACTCCCAGAGTAACTACACCTTCCGTGCAGGAACCTCTCCCAGAATAGTGCACCACATGCAAAAGGGAACTCACACAGAATAGCAAGCCACATGCAAGAGAGAACTCACCCAGGATAGCACCCCACGTGCAAGAGGGAACTTTCCTAGAATAGACTGCCATGCATGTGGGAATCTCTCCAAGAAAAGTTGCACCTTGCATGCCAGAATCTGCCAAGGTTTGCATGCATTTGGAATCTGCACCCTCCTAGAATAGAACATACATGAATGTGTCTTACTCATATTGTAATGTGCCCTCTCCTGCATTATGTCTTCATAAGCAACTTACAATCCTTGCATGAAAATCTTCTTCAAGCATTCCCTTCCTCCAAAAAAATTCAGGCAAACGCTCAATTTCCTGAAGGTGAAAGGTAATGGACAGCATGGTTAGAGCAACCAGGTAAACTAAAACACATACCAAGCATCATCTTTGGCTTCTGCTGCTAACAGGGATGTCAAGAAAATGCCTCTGCTCCCCTTTTCTTGTCTCATTCTTTGGCTTCTGCCACTAACAGGGATGTAAAGAAAGTGACTCTGCTCTCCTCTTTTTGCCTCATTCTTTTCAACAAACTATCAAGCAATGTTTTTTCTTCCGTTGCTCGCACTTTCACTTATAGCAATCACATGCAATGTGACCTTGCAGTAATAACAAATCACATCCTTGCCTGTTGATTACTCCTCAGATTTATCAGCCTTAGGCTTCTTATGTGCTACTTTTTCCATTGCTTTGCGATGAAAGCTTTCTCAATCTTTCTACTTAGCATGTGCTATGCATGTTCTTCTGTCACCAACATTTCTCCACACTCCAGGCTTGTTGAGCATCAATGTAAGTGCTTGATGCGTCGCATTGAAAATGGTGACAAAAGGAGGAAACACATTTGTCAATTAATTGACTGTCAATCCAACAAGATCTATCTCATCAACCTTGTCTCCTAAAACAATGTTGATCTCAATTGTCCAGACTCCAGAATATCTGTCAGGAACTCTGCAAGTGTTTTGCCGTAATCTTTAGTGCATATAGCTGATTCTAGAGGGAAAAGTATCTTGCTATGGTTTATTCTTTCATACAAATTCTGCAATATAGCCCAAATTGTGTTTGTTGAGACTAAACTCCTTATTTGTGGTATAATGGGATTCACAATCAAAGAATACAGAATATATCTTGTGACTCTAGCCTTCCACTTTTTCCATTTTGAACCTTCAGTGTTATTTAATCACCCTCAACCAACTAGACTAACCTTTAATGCATCGGCAGATTCAGGATTTTAAACTTCCTAATCCTATAGTTCTTTCCATCTAATTTTATTTTACAAAGAGGCTTGCTCATCCCTGTAGACAGTGCTGGTGCAGCACAAAATGATGCTACAGTAAATATCTTTACTTGCTACTCCCTGTCCAAACTGTTGTGCTTCGATAACTTTTTCAAATCTCCAGAGCAGATCCACTTTCTTCTACCCCAACTTCAACTTCTAAGATCAGCAACTCTAACACCTAGTGCCCCTACTGATGTGCAGGAACAAAAAAGCCGGATGGCTATTCTCCATGTTGAAAATATTTGGGTTACTAGTGCAGCAGAGAAATTTACTTTGCTTTATTACAATCCAGTTCAAAACATCAAGCATATAACCAATCAGCACTCTACACCATGCTGATCAGCGCCACAAATGTGAACCAGGAGACCATTGCGCTACCCCTAATCATGCCAAACAACTCTGATATCACTGCTATAATGAACAACAGAGCAATACTTACATGTTATTATTTATCAAAACTGTTATTGACCTTGCCGATTTGTTTTCTATGTTGTTGATTACTTGACCACTGTTCCGCTGATGAACTGCTAGAGCAAACAATCCTCTGTTATGATGCAGAACCATTTCAACTCGAAGGTGCTCTATTTGGATCTATATTTTTTGTGGAACAACAGTTGACATTGATGTGAAATTAATTAACTCTTCACTTAGCTAGAAGAGTTTACCGCCAGAAATGCATATTAACATCCACCTAATATTGTTCAACAGATTTGCAGAAAGCTAAAGACTTCTATTAGCTGAGAAAAGGCAAATACAATATATATGCTATAAGGTTGTATGCTTTGTGTATAGCCTAGGGCTCACTCATTAATCATGCACAACTCAATGTCTCACTTCAACCCTCTGCTGAATGCTTCCAGTTCTGGTGGCCCACATATACAGTCATGCAGGACTACGACAGACACACTCTTCAAGCTCTCTGTCTCCATATGCAATAGGTGAAGACAGATTTTATGTATTGATTATGGCAATTGATTAATGTAATACAAGTTTTGTGCCTTCACATTTATACGTTCAACTAGATTAGCGATCAACTTTGACTTGATCTTCATGTAGCCCCTAACCACTTCAAGTTGATGCACTTCAATTGGTTGTCAACTTTGGCTGTGTCAATTTGCCGATTCATTTGCACCACATCAGCAATGGATTGTTGGCGGATCAGTCCATCCTGCTCACACACATCCAAGTGTCACAGATTTCTACTGCTGATTGCTTGCATAAGATTGCACTGTGTTGCAAGGAATTTTTCATTTTTCCCGACAGTCAATTCATGCAAGTCTCGAAATGAGGAAACTTTTAGTGTATTGCAACTCTGCTATCAGCCAAATTTATATTGCACATTGAATAAATAAAAATAACAAACTTCAGGAACTATTAGAGGTAAGCAGGGAGTTGGTTAGCTCTATCCCAGAAATCAAATTCATGCATAATAGAGAATAAATGAGTGAACAAGTTGGTGAATGAAGGGTCAACATAGGACTGATGAAGTTGGACTTCCGACATGAGACAAAGAATCAAGACATTCAAATATTAGGAGGAGTGTAAAAATGTAAGAAAAGTGTATAGATGGCATTAAGAGTGCCATATCCGATAATTATGGTCCAGCTTCATATCGATATGATCAGAGAGAAGGAATAATAAGACATAAACTAGTTGAAAGAATGCTTCTGAATGTGGTATGTACAAATACCTCACAGTATTTTCAGCAAATTTGTTAGCTCGTTCTGCAAGAAAAAAAAGCATTGAAGAATGTTGGTAGCTTAACTGCAACGTTTGAGAAGCAGGCCTAAAGTGGCCAAGGGGCAAAGCTATCTTATGGAGACAATAGAAGTGAATCGCATAAGGGGGTCAGATAAGGAGAAAAGGTTTCTAGATGCTGAAGTAGGCAGAGGCTACCCATGGCACTTGAGTGGATTAAGCAGAATATTTTCACATTGACGAAAGAAAGAAGAGATGATGACAGTGGAAATTTTTCAGGAACTGGGAAAGCAATTCCATAGTAGTACAGAGACCCAGTGAACCAATTAGAGAACAAAATGCAGATAGAGTTAGATTTGCACAATATGGGATCTAAAGGAGATGGCCACCAGGAATCAAGACTAGCTGAAGAGGCAAAGCATTGAGATTGGCAGAGTGATGGCAAATTGGATGATATAGAAGTGAGATTGATTGCATTAATAACCATATCAAAGTTATTCGAGACTAGCATAGATGCGTTTTAACTATGAATCTATTAAGAACTGAGAAGGCATCAAAAGACTTGTGGCACAAACTTCAACAATTTGTGGTCTCACTTAATGTGTAATAAATCCAGGGTAAAGATGAATCTATTCTAGTTTATTTAAAGTTGCTTAAACATATCACTGTAAGCAAGAAGGTAAGGGAAGGTCGTAACACCAATGCCAAGACACCGAAAAATAGACCTACGTGATTTTTCTTATCATTCACAAATAGGCCACATGAAAAGAGAGGGGAAGGGGTAGGTCAAGCAAGCATGCATTATCACCCTGCAACCAATCAACCAGAATGATAGTAGGTGGACCACAACCTCTGTGGATGTCCCGTTGGCATAAGAATCATCATATATTGGGGCTCACCCATTCTTTTTATCAGCTCATTTAACATTATATAAACGTTATGGGATGTTCGCTCTTGTCTTTCATTTATTTGGCATTGCACACACATGTGCAGAAAGTGACCCGGGCTAGAGCACCTTGCTCCTCTTGGCACCCGATCGGCAAGCTATGGATCAGGAATCCCTCATGCTGGCAAAGATCTGACGGCTGGGTGGCAATAAGGGGTAACAACCTTTGATTCTAGGGTTAGGGATCTCTGGGGACAGATTTTCTTCTAGGAGGTTTAAGGCCTACCTGGGGAACAAATTCCGGAGGAATACTGAATCTGATGGTTTATATGTAATGTACACAAAGAATTCTTGTTACTAGTCCTGGCTGGTGTAGATTCCTGAATTTTGAAATAAAATCTCATTTTCCAAAATTATAACAGCACGATGTCAAGGAACTTCATAGGCGGAAAATTACCCTAATTGGCTTACATAGAGGCCATTACCCCACAGCTCAGAGATAAACAGTTTGGATAGATATGTATTGTGGTGGAAATCAAACAGTAAGTTTCTCTTCAATTACAAACATTATGTTGGGTTCTCTGCAATCGACTAAAATAAAATCAACTTACGTTGCGCAGCAGGGGGGAGGACTGATGAGAACGCCAACGCTTCAATACCCATTGTCTCTTTTTCAATCAGTTTGTTCAACCCACGAAATTCCAAGTCTGTGCTCCGAATCAAAACGAGAGAGCGAGTTTTTCGAAACAGTGGAAGAGGAAGAAAGAAGCAACAATGAAGGCCTATATGCCCGCCTGCTTGGCGGCGTGTCGAATGACCAGCCAAAGGAAAACGTAGGAGGAACTCAAATTGCCTTACGTCTTACTGGGAGTCAATTACCTGCCCTCTTACTGTAGTTGAAAGTGTCAAACTGGGATTAGAAAATACAAATTAAAGAATGTCAAAATGTCTGATGCTCGTATGTGATGTCACTCAAATTGAAAGTGATTCGAAATGTAGTCGGTTCTAAATTTTGGATAATCTTGAAATTTAGAAATTCAATTTGTATAATATGAATTACAAGTTAGTTAAAACAATTTTGGGAAGGTTTTAGGAATTAAAAATTTGAAAATTGAATTTAAATTTTTTGAACTCGGTGAGCTATCCAGTTCCAATAAAAATGGAACAATCATTTACTCTCAAAAATGAGCCTGGTGTAAATTTCCGTCGTGTCATGTATTTTTTAATTGAAGTCAAAAGATAATATATTATTATAAATGGAAAATAGTCTAATACTTTCTTTATTTCATGTATTTGATTAAATTGAGTCAAGTATTTTATTAAATTAAGTCAAAAGATAATATATTATTATAAATGGAAAATAGTCTAATACTTTCTTTATTTCATGTATTTGATTAAATTAAGTCATAGATATTTTACCTCTAAATTAAGTCAAAAGATTACACTTTTTATGATCTTTATTCCAATAGATATTATATATTAAATTAAAGTCACAAGGGGTGAAAAGGGATAAAATACTATGTCTATTTTATTATCGTTATTTAGATGGCTTCCAGAAGGAAATAGTTTAAATATTTTTTTATTATATTTTTTATAATATGTAATTTTAAAACTTTAAAATAATATTTTTTATATAATAGGAGTTGTTTTTTTGTGAACTTTTTGGATTTTTGGTGTTTGAATTTGGTGGAAAAATTTGAGGCGAAATTTTGATTTGTGTTATTTACACTGGTTTTTTAAAATACTTTATATATGGACGACTTGGATTGTGCAAGGTTTACCCATCAAACTTGTGTGTGTTATTTACACTGGTTTTTTAAAATACTATATATATGGATCACTTGGATTGTGCAAGGTTTACCTATCAAACTTGTGATTTCAATAAATTCCTACTCATTTTAGAGAAATTAGACCGGAAAAACCCACGGGAAAAGCTTCCAAATAGTTGCATTAAAGACAATTCGTTTTTAATATATAAATACATTTAGTCTATGTGGTGTAGTGTAGATAATGATAGAGTATTATGTGGTGAATGGGTTATTGGTTGGAAACTCCATGGGAAAAAAGCTAACTATGTTAAGGACAACTGTGGCCGAGATTGCGATCCCCAAGTGGGATTTTGACGACTTAGATGCCCCTAAATAGTTGCTACTCAAGCTATAAATTAAGTGTGTCCCTTGATTCAAAATTCAAATAACCTAACCAACTTCTACCTACCCATAAAATATATAATATATATAGTGGTCCTAATATATATATATAGTGTGTGTGTGTGTGTGAGATGAGAACCAATCATTAAAGACACTTAGATTTATTCCTATGAAATGTGAACCTACATTTGGCATCTCCACAAAAAGTTTTAGCATACAATAAATACTTAGAATTATTTAACCCTGAGATTCAAATCTATAAGTTCAATCAACTTTTGGCTAGAATTTAGAATAAAGAATAAATAAAATTCTCTATCTCAGAAAAAAAACTATAAAATTTATTCCTCAAATTATATTAAAAAAGTAATTACACATTAAAAAATAAATTATCATAAATTCATATAATATTTGATGGTGATTAAGTCTCAAGTTTCAAGTGAACAAACCACCCATCCTCGGGGACAAAATTTTAGCAGGTAGATTTTCTATAATAAAGTACATGATGATGAAGCTTTCAGAGCATTGTGTGAAATTATTGAGTTGTCATCCTTAGGGACAATTTTAGAATATAGATTTCTCCTAGCTAAGTGCGTGATGAAGATGAAACTTCTCTTGCATTGTGTGAACTTATTGAGGTGTGACTTTTAGGGTGAAGAGTGTTGGAGCAAGGTATATATGGAGAAAAGAAATCATAAAATGAATATGACCATTAGAGATCAATATAAAAGTGGATGAAAATCTATTTATTAGTTAATTTATCAATAATGGTTACTAATGAGTGAAAAAAAAAGGAAATAATTAGAATAAATCAAATTAGAAAAGGAAATGATTGAAATTGATGGATTAAATTACTAATTGGTCAAATTGGATTAAATTATTACTAAAAAATAAAATAAAATAAAAACTTATTCAATTAATTAAGGATATGTAAAATATTATAATAGAAATGTAAAGTATTAGATTAATTAAATTAGAATTTAATAAGATTAGTTAAACTTTAAATATTTTGTTTAATTAATAAACTATGGGCTAAATTAAGTGAAATAATTAGAATTAGAATGTGTCCAAGTAAGGAAAGGAATGAAATCAAATTGTTTGTGTACAAATTACTAATTGGTCAAATTGAGAAAAATGTTTACCCATTACAATATTAAGACTCATTGTTTTAATAAAAAATTAAATAAAATATTAAATATTAGAGTTGAATTAATGAATGGATGAATATTAAAATTATTAAATTAGAATTAATGTAGGGTTAAAATAGACTTAAAAATTATTAATAAAGATCATTAATAGATATATATCAGTTTAACTTATAGCGAAATGACTTTTATGATGAGAATCTGTAATACAATTTCAAGCAAGAATGTAATGGATTCAGCGCCTTAAAAAAACCTTTGGAGCACTAGAATTCTACAAATTAAACAACTTAAACTCAAGTTTTTTAAAATCTCTATTAGATTTTTGGTTAAAATCAACCAAAAAAACGTTTTGAAAAAAGTCATTTCATCTATTAGTTAGACTATATATATATATGTATATGTATATGTATGTTGATCACTTTAAATTATTTTATTTGATATATTAAGTTCAAATTAAATTATTAAGATACTGTTAAAAGAGAATAAATTTAAAGTATTAGATTATTAATTACGATATAAATAGTATTAAAGAAGAGTAAAAATAGAATTAAAGATTGGATTATCAAAATGGTGTGAAAAAAAAAAAATTAAAGGTTAATAATGAAAAATAAAGGGTGGAAGAGGAAAGAAAAAGAAAGGATTATTTTAGCATAGATGTTTTCACCGTCAATAAATTGATGTTGATGTAGATTTATGGAGAACTGTGTTGTGATCAATGGTTTGCCCAATGTTTCGGGTGTGCCCTTCACCCATCTTCAGGGACTTGAAGCTTAAGTGATGATGTGAAGAGTGCTATACCCATATAAATAGTGGATGATGTTAAATTATAATAGTTAGAGGAGAATGGGGTTAATAATAATAATAACAAATAAAAATAAAAAAAATTAACAAGAAGATGAAGTTAAAGAATGGTGAAATACATTTTAGGGACATAGAAAAGACGGGGAAAAATTAATATTAAAGAAATGAATAAAAATGACTAGAATATTAAATAGAAGAAAGAAAAGAAAAAATTATATGGAAAAAATTTGTATTCAAACTTGTGATCCCATATTATATTTAAAGCAAGTTTTTTGGGAGAAATCACATAAGATAAATTTTTGGCCAACACGTTTCGAAAGACTTTGCTTATATTTGAAAATGTTAATTCAATTAAAAGGGGTAGTTAAAATACTGGACGTTAGAAATAAATAATTTTATTTTAAATTATATTAAAGGGAAAAATAAGGAAAGAAATTTGATGGTCAAATTTAATTATAAAAACTGAATTTATAATTATTAAAAAATAAATTGGGTCAAATAAGATTAATAAATAGTAATCATTTTAAGGATTAATAGAATTTTGGATTAAAAATAATCATCAAATAGATAAGAAAGGTTATATCCATGATCTCGATTAAAGTTGTTAGGGTGTTTTTCCATTCCTAAGCCTTCCCTAATGACTTGGTTGGCATGGTAGGGTGCAAAGGTTAAGATTTTGGTTTTATCAAAACTAATAAGATGCTTGGTATTATGGGAGTGTTTGACGATGGCGGATTTAGCAATGTTGTTATGGTAGGTATCAGTCAGATGTTCTTTGAGTAGTGTTAAAGGATCTACCAGTTTGCCCTATGTAAGACATTCCATAGGAGCAAGGTATTACATAGACTTTGGGGCCTAACAGAGGGTCATTCTTGTCCTTAGCTGATCTAAGGAGTTGGTTGAGGGTTTTTTGAGTTTTGAAAAAGGTCTTGATGTTCTTTTTAGAGAGAATTTTGGATAAATGATCAGTAACTCCTTAAATGTATGGTAAGGTTACCTTGGCTAAGGGAGGGTTATTGGAAGGGAGTTTAGAATGGGGGTGGAGAGCGGGATGAAAGGCATTGTTAATATGGGATGTGGAGTAACCATTGGATTTAAGGGTTTTGGTAAGATGAGATTTTTCTTTAGGAAAGGAATGAGAAGAAGAGACTTGAATGGCTCTAGAAACAAGGGTCTTAAGCATGTCAGACTTTTGAGATGGATGATGGTGGGAGTTGGCATCAAAGTACCTATAGGTATGAGTCTTCTTTCAATATACTTGATGAGAGAGGGAGCCATTAGGGAGGCGAGAGACAAGGACATCAAGAAAGGGAAGGGGATGGTTCTCTCCAAGTTCCATCATGAACTGGATGTGAGGGGAAATGTGATTAATATGGGAAAGGACGGCATTAAGCTTAGGAATACCATGGGACCAAAAAACTGCTTCCAGAAGAAAGGATTAGACTAGAAAAGATAGGAGATGGAATAAGATGGGATTAAAATGATGGGGGGCTCGAGGGAGGGGGAGAAAGGGGAGATTAGCGAAAGGTGAAGGAGAAGGGGCACTAGGATAGGTTAGTACTGACATCAAAATTAGGAGAATTAGATTCAGAGGAAAATAAATGGATAGTAGGTTTCCAAGCAAAGCTCGACTTTCTATCATTGAGAATAGATGATGTGTTCACCCGAAACGTCAAACACCTTAACAACTTCACACAGTGCTTGAGAAGCTTCATCATCATGTACTTAATTGTGGAAAGTCTACCTACTAAGATTCATTTAATACTTTTATTCTTTCTTTAATATTTAATTTTTAAAAATGTTCATATTCCAATTTATAAAAAAATATAAAATTAAAATGATATATGCTAATTAAAATAAATTTAATTAATTTTATAAAATCCACTGCGTTAATAATATATAATAAAAATATAAATCATAAATTCAAATTCGATTAAAAAAATAAAATTTAGTGTGAAATATATATAAATCTAAACAAAAATTTTAAATTATTAAAAAATAACAAACAAACCAACTTTAAATTCATTCATTAAAATCATTAATAAAAACTTATCTTAAATATATTAAAAATTTCCTTTAATTTGGGAATATCACAACAAACATCTTGCAAAATACAAAAAATATATAGCGCAAAGATATAATATGTGAGTTTTATATGTTTTAAAAAGATATACGGTATAATATAGTGAGTTAATCTCTCCTTTTATATATATATAATTTTTTTAATATTTAAAGGTAATAGAATTTTATTTGGGACACTTTAATAATAACTCAAGAAACAATGATTCATTAACCATTATAAATTTGATGCAATGTAATTTTTTTACGGTTTGACCAAATTATATTATTTTAAAAAATTACTATTATTTCACAAATGAATTTTTTAATAATTTACTCAACAGTCATAGACAAACTCCTTATTTTATATGTGGCATAGAATAGATGGTGATGTGTGTAATGTTAAGTCACTTCGTGATGTAAAGGTCACTAATTCGAAACAGAGTTGTTTTCAATGTGATTTTTTGGACTTTCCGGTGTCGGAATATGACGGAAAAATTTAAGGTGAAATCTTGATTTGTGTTATTTAAATTGGTTTTTTGACTATATATATGGATTCAACACCTTGAAAAACCCCTATGGCACTTCAATTGTGCAGGGTTACCCATCAAGCTTGTGATTTCAATAAATTTCTGCCGAATTTTAGAGAAATTAGACGGGAAAAACCCACCGGAAAAGCTTCTAAAACGTCTCACTAAAGACAATTTGGTTCGAAACTCTGTGGGCAAAAATTCAACCATGTTAAGCGCTGGTGTGGCCCAGGCCGGGTGTGATCCCCAGATGATTTTGACGGCTTAGATGACCCTGGGTTGCAGTTTCTCAAGCCAAAGGTCAAACCTACAGTAAGTAGCAAATATATGTTTTTATCGTTATATATATCAGCCTAGATCCATCTTAACTGCAGATCTACCAAGTGTCCAGGGGGATCAAATCTCTTTTAGCGTGAAAATAGATTTGATCTCTCTCGACACTTGTAGATCGATGCTAGTTTAATTCCCCCTTTAAATAGACTATATTCCACATGAATACTACAGGTCAATACCATGGGTTCTCATAAATTTGTAACTCAAAAATTACTAATAGCTTGACCAAGTCAAGTTTTCTTTAACTAAAACTCATTAAAAAATAATTTAGAGAGAAATTATAAATATAAACAATAATTTTTTTATTATTTTAGTTTGAAATCATTTTTATTTTAACATAAGATTTTTTTTTTACTAATTCGAAATATTTATAAGACATTACATTACAACATCTCTACCATAATGAGTTGGAGAATGCCTCTCAACACAAAAATAAAATATTATATATTACTCAAATTTTACCTCATACACACTTCACTCTATATATATATATATTCCAAAGGTCTTGGACTTGGTGGAACGATGGCTAGAGAATGGAATACTTTCACAAATGAGATGAACCTCAACGGGGTGAGACTAAACAATATCAAATATAAGCTTATATGGAGTTGGGATACCACTCCCGGAAAGGTAAGTAGTCACCTTGCATATGATGTGATCACCCATTATGAAGCTTTGTAGATTTCTAGATGGTGGAACAAATTCATATGGAAGTGGCACATTCCCAATAAAATAAGTATTTTGTTTTGTTGATTCTTCATAACGAAATTTTAACCTCGGATAATTTGAAAAAAAGAGGCTTCACAAGGCCAAGTCAATGTTGCCTCTACAAATAGAATGAAGAAACCACAAACTATCTCTTTGTGAATTGTAGTATTGCCAAGGAAATTTGGAAATTTGTCCTTCAAGTCATGGACATCAAAGATAATCTAATTCGCAACACCTTTGATGATTTGTTCCACGGTTGGGTGAAGAAATACCATTATATATGCACCCTACCTATTGTTGTTGCATGGGGCATTTGGTTGGTTAGAAACATAATTATCTTTAAAAATGCTAATATTGTCATCTTTGCACAAGTCTCCAAAATTATCTCTCTTCAGGGAATATATGTCACTCCAAATAATCACAAATAAGAGAAGTGCGTCATTCCTAGATATTCCGCTAGATATGCCTGTGGGTTTCTTTGATGGCGTTGCACAAGGAAGCTCTTGTGGCGGAGGGGGACTAATAAAACAATTTGGATCCAAATCTCTTTACTTCGAGATTGGGATCCAATCCGAGACCAATACAAAACCTGAACTTATCGCTAATTGGGGACTCCTAACCCTAGCAAATCAAAAGCATTCGAAGTCATGGTGACTCTAAATGTGTAATTTATTGGCTAACAGGTCATGCACGTTTGGATGTTCTAAATCTACAGCATGGAAGAGCATAATAGTGGAAACAAAAGCGAAATTTCAAGACATCACATTTCACCATATATACAGGGAATACAACAAGGAAGTTGACAAACTTTTAAAGAGCGCCTTATCACTAGAGCTAGGCTTCATTATATTTGAAGATCTTGATGATTTCTCTATTTTTTTTTGTAAGCTTCGATAGGACCCTCTCATTTTCTAGTTTTTACATGTTCGTTATTCACCCCATTTCCGAGGAGGGTAGCATAAGAATTGAACCCAATATCTTTGGTTCGATGAGACTTCATTCCACGGCCATTGCCACTTGAGCTACCCCTTGCAGATTTGATGATTTCTCTATTAAGGAATCACACTCCTTATCTATAACTTCAATAAACTATTTTTTTCTTCGAAACAAGATATAACCATAAAACCATAGAACAAATTGCTCATCTTTTTGACCAACAAATCAGTTTTTTTTCTTGGTAGTCTCATTCCAAAAAAACTTGTCTACATAAAGACAAGATTAGGTATTATAAGTACAATTTTGTTGGAACAAATTGCAAATTTACTAATGAGATTGTTTTGTAATCTTTTGAGACATATATAAAAATTCAAATCTGAAAAGTTTAGGTGAAAGTGCAATTTTGTCTTTTATAATTGCTAGTCACTTTAAATCTTCGTATTCAATAGGGGAAATTTCTAGAAACTAAAGTTCACCAAACAATATCATCAAAATTATATTTTTTTTATTAAGTTGAATAAAATAATAATAATTTTTAAGGTGAAAATGACTTTAATAACACGTCTCATTATAAAGTTCAACTACTGAAATGAGAAGCGTGTCATCCGCACTGCCTTGTGTTTTTTGTGGCTTGGAATCCAACACGGTGCTTCAAAGGCCGCCGACAACTAACAAGGTTTGGTTGGAGGTTGAAAATTAAAACCTTCTAAGATGTGACATTCTCTAACCCTTTCCCAATTAAATGGTGGCTCGTTAAACGGTTGAAAATTTAATCATTCTTAATTTTAAGTTGTTTGAAGGTTTAATCATTCTTAATTTTAAGTGGTTGAAGGTTGATGGCAAGAGTTAATGAGCCTGTTATTGGGCATTAAATACCTGGCTACATGCACTTCTGATCGCTATTTAACACACGCGCCATTATTTTTTATTTATCTATCATCGCGCACGGGTGCTTTAAACAACTATCGGTGGCGCATGTAGCCGGGATTTAATGCCCAATGGTATGTTGGTTAGCTCTTGCCAAGGTTGATAGCCATCCTTTGAAGATCTTCTAGATGTTTGAATAAAACTTAAGATTAATAAATTCATTTAGAATACTAAATGATGTGTCACCATAATGTTAACAATGATTTGAATGTTTTAAATTCTAAACCTATGTGAATTCATGATTTCAATGCTTCATAATTCTTGTGATGTTTAACATGGTCAGGTTCTTGATTCTTGTTAGGTTTAATATGGTTTATTTATTATAATGAATATGTGGGAAATTATAGTTTAAATAAGTATTTAGATTATCACTTATTATTATTAATTGAGATAAATATAAATATTGATGAGTATGGATAGATATTTAAAGTAATTAGTGGGTTAAAAAGTCTTTACCATTTGTCTTCTTTGTTGTGTAAATAAATTTAGTTGTGGTTGTTTAATTTAGTTTTTTTGTTATTTGGTTTTTGTTTTTACCATTTACATGCTCGACATCA
The DNA here is from genome assembly GCA_000404065.3 of Pinus taeda. Lineage (NCBI taxonomy): Eukaryota > Viridiplantae > Streptophyta > Pinopsida > Pinales > Pinaceae > Pinus > Pinus taeda. The sequence goes on along the minus strand of APFE031648819.1, from coordinate 2,015 downwards.
GTTGGTTCTATCTCTATTTGTTTAGAACGTTTGTGTTGTTTTACTCTAGGTTTGCTTCCTACTTTGATTTGTTTGGCCCTTAGTTTTCTCCTCTTCTCATGTCTATTAAGGGTAATTCCCTATCCTCATTTGGGAAAGCCTTGAGCTTCCAGGGGAGAGAGGTAAGGACAATGAGAAAAATTTAGCCCTCATTACCTAAAGCAAGGTTAGGGAGATTCACAAGTTTGTATAATGCACCCAAAAGCGTAGTGTTCCTCTAGCTTTTGAAGGGATGGTGACAATGTTCTAGATTTTGATGAGGTGATGACAATGATGAAAATACAGAGGATGATGTATTTGAAAAGGGCATTTTGAAATTCTTTGAAGCCCACAAAAAGTAGATGCATTCCACTTTTAAGCCCACTTGTTCCAAAGTAACTTGTAGTGAGGTTGCTACCATGGATGAAGATGCTTGGCTTGTAACTAAAAACAAGTGAATAAAATACCCCTCCTCTTTTATTTTCCTAGGAAAGACGCCATGAATGCCTACAAAAAATGCACCCTCTTCATAAATATTGTTGATATAATATAATATATCATATCATTTTAGTCTCTACCCTATATACACCAAAACAATTTAAAAAACCAATTATTAATATGGTGTCTTACTTAGAAAGGATCCTCCCCCCTTCTCTAAGAAGCCACTTTATTAAAGTATTACCTTACCTATAAAAGGCTCTCACTCCCCTTTCTATGTAGTGGTTCAAGTAAAACACAAAGGGATGACAACAATGATCTAGATTTTGAAGAGATGATGAAAATATAAAGAATGATGTCTTTGAGAAGGGAATTTTGACATTCTTTGAAGACCACAAAAAGTAGATGCATTCCACCTTTAAGCCCACTTGTTCCAAAGCAACTCATAGTGAGGTTGCTACAATGGATGAAGATTCTTGGCTTTTAATTAAAAACAAGTGAATAAAGGACCCCTCCTCTTTTATTTCCCTAGGAAAGACCCCATGAACACCTACAACAAATGCACCCTCTTCGTAAATATTGTTGATATAATGTAGTATATCATATCATTTTAGTATCTACCCTATAGACACCAAAACAATTTAAAAACCCAATTATTAATATGGTGTCTTACTTAGAAAGGATCCTCCCTCCCTTCTCTAAGAAGCCACTTTATTAATCTATTGTCTTACCTATAAATGACTCTCACTCCCCTTTCTATGTAATTGTTCAAGAAAAACACAAAGGGATGACAACAATGATCTAGATTTTGAAGAGATGATGACAATGATGGAATTATAGAGGATGATGTCTTTGAGAAGGGCCTTTTGACATTCTTTGAAACCACAAAAAGTAGATGCATTCCACCTTTAAGCCCACTTGTTCCAAAACAACTTGTAGTGAGGTTGCTACGATGGATGAAGATGTTTGGCTTATAATTAAAAACAAGTGAATAAAAGACCCCTCCTCTTTTATTTTCCTAGGAAAGACCCCCATGAACGCCTACAACAAATGCACCCTCTTCATAAATATTGTTGATATAGTGTAGTATATCATATCATTGTCGTCTCTACTCTATATACACCAAAACAGTTTAAAAAACCAATTATTTATATGTTGTCTTACTTAGAAAGGATCCTTCCTCCCTTCTCTAAGAAACTACTCTATTAGTCTATTATCTTACCTATAAAAGACCCTCACCCCCCTTTCTATGTAGCAGTTCAAGCAAAACACGAAGCTCTCTTGACTCAATTATAACATGATATGAAATGTACAATCAATGTAGGAAAAATGATAGTTAAAGGAAACTAAGGCAATGCATTTGCACCTGTTTAATGTTAAATAATAATTTATAAACTTGTATTTTGGTTTTATACTTTTTTTTACTATATACCTATTTTATATATTTCTTACTTTATTAGGTGAGATATCTAATTGTGTTTCAATTAGGCATCCTTGGAACCAAAGTTATGGTTTCATGAGCATTTTCTCATTTTTGCTTTTATTTATACATTACATTA
>APFE031648816.1:126480-184897 GCA_000404065.3 Pinus taeda | reverse complement strand
CCCTACTCTGTGTTTGTTTCCACCTTCCATTCTACTAGAGAAGCCTTTATTTCTCAAGGACAAGCCTACAAGTCCCCCTCTTTTGATGCCTTTTGTGATTCTTTAATAAGAGAATAGAAAAAACTCTTACATCTTGGTCTTATTAATTTTGGAAGGTCTTCTAAGAAAGCCTTAGCCGCCTAGCAGCAACCAAGTTCAAAGAATCTTAAGAAGCAACATCCTAAAAAGAATAGTCCTAAACCAACCAAGGGTCCTAAGCACTTTCAATATCAAAATGAAAAATAAATTCAACAAAATGATAAGGAAAATAAAAACAAAGGGAAGAAGACTGATAGGCATTGCAACTTTTGTAATCGAGATGACCACTTAGAATCCAAATGCTTTAAGAATATGGAAGCCTTGGAAGTAGCAATGAAGAAGCATAACATCCATTTGGAGCACTCTTCAACTTCAACTTCAACTTTAGGAATAACACTTTCTGCATGTGGTTGTCAAGAATCTCAGTTTGGTTATGCACTAAATGTATATTCTTCTTCTCATTCTCATGAGTGGCTCATCGATTTTGGAGATTCTTATCACATGGAAAAAAACAAAGTCATGTTTTCTTCTTTAAATGATTGTAACACCAAAAATATATATGTTGGTGATGATAGATCTCTTATTGTTGTAGGGATTGGAACTATTCATCTAGACAATGGTCATTTTAATGATGTATTATGTGTTCCAACCTTATCTTGCAACCTTCTATCTATATATAATATAACTCATTCAGGTGAAGGTAAAATCGTTGAATTTTCACCTCATGATGTTATAATTAAAGACCTAAGAGATCCTATACAAATTTTATCTACTGGCACTGTTGATGATTCTACATGGTTGTATAAGTTGAACAACTTTGGTTCATCAATTCTTCCCTTAGTATTTGTTGCTCATAATGATGAAGTGAGCAAACTTTGGCATGAGCGATTTGGTCACTTAAACTATCGCTCCCTTCAAAATCTATGTAAAGAAAATATGGTGACAAGTCTTCCTATGGTATCTTGCAGAGATTGTGTTTGTTCCGTATGTGCACTCAGAAAACATCAACGAGATGGTTTTGAAAAATGTGCCTCTTGCACACCTCGACCCCTTTACAGCTTGTGCATAGTGGTTTATGTGGTCCACTTCCAGTTGTTTCATTCTATTTCTACAAGTATTTCTTAACTTTCATTGATGATTTCCCTAGAAGCACTTGGGTATACTTCTTAAAAATCAAGAGTGAAGTATTTAAAATGTTCTTCACCTTTAAGGCCTTTGTTGAGAAACAATCTGGACATCAAATTCTTAAGCTAAGATTTGATAATGGCGGAGAATATGTTAACAACAAATTCATCAACTTTTGCCACCTAAGCAGGAATTTCAAATGCAACATATTGTTCCTATACCCCACAACAAAATGGTGGAAGTGAAGAAGAATCACACCTTAAAGGAACAGTAAGTTGTATGCTTCAGATGCTAAAGGACTGTAGGTGCTTAATTTTTGGGCGAGCAAATTAATTCGTGAGAGAGATTAGCATGAGTAGAATCGACACTCCTGGAGCTAAGGGTTTAAGGAATATCACTCCAAAGGAAGCGATGGAGCTCGCTTAAACCAAATATAAGGTTCACTTTTCTGTTTTTGAAGTGAAGCATGGCCCATATTCCCAATGAGGAAACATAAAAGCCTTAGAACCTAAGAAGTAAAAAATGTATTTTTTGTTGCAATATTCTAAGATGTCAAAGGATATAGACTTCTTCCACCTAAGTCCAAAAATGTTATCATTAGAAGAGATGTAAGTTTGCTAAAAATATATCGGCCTACGAGCCTAGTTCGGTGGATGTGCCACCTCTCTCTATCCCTTCTACTTCTAAAAATATTTCTTCTTCAGATGATGACAGCGAGGATGACAATCCTCCCCCACCTTCTCGGGATCCTCCTTCAGCTCCCCAGCTTCCAAAATGGGTCTTTGTGCTCAGGATGTAACAGGTGCTCTTGCAGGTGATCCTACAGATCAGTGACGTACACATTCGTAGTTCGATAGAGCCTCTTCTTTACTGGTTCAAGCTTCATAAAATTATGATCCTGAAACCTTTGCAGAAGCTTTAGGCCATCCAGATTGGGATGAAGCTATGAATGAAGAATATCGGTCATTATTGGAAAATGATACATGGGATCTTGTTCCTCTTCCAAAAGGATGAAAACTTGTTAGATGCAAATGGTTTATAGAACCAAGTTTGGACAAGAAGGAAATGTTGATAAACATAAAGATCGTCTTGTTTCTAAAGTTTTTTCACAAGTTGAAGGCATTGGCTATTCTGAAACCCTCTTCCTGGTTGCCAAAATGAACTCTATCCACCTTGTTCTTTCCCTTGCTAGCTCTTTCAAATGGGAAGTCCATCAGATGGATGTTAAATCTGTCTTCTTGCATGGGGACTTGAATGAAGAAATATATATGTAACAACCTCCTGGCTTTACATAAACAAACTCCAGCCTTGTATGTCGGCTTAAGAAACCCCTTTATGGTCTCAAGAAAGCCCCTCGGGCTTGGTATGCCAAAATGGATAACTTTCTTTTCGATACTGGCTTTTATAGGTGTCATTCTGACAATACTATCTACACCAAGAAAATGGGTAAGTCTCTTATCATTCTTGTTCTTTATGTTGATGATCTTATCCTTACTTGTAGTGATCCCAACCTTATAAACCTTGTGAATTTCAACCTTAAAAAGTAGTTTGAAATGACAGACTTAGGACACTTGCATTATTTTCTTGGTCTTCAAGTTTTGCAATCCAAGGAAGGTATTTCCCTTTCCCAGTCCAAGTATGCATTTGATCTTCTACGCCACTTTCACATGGAAGTTTGTAAGCCAGCCCCTTCTCCCTTTTAGTCTAGAGCCAAAATTTTAGTTACTTGTACTTCCCCTAAATTTGATGCTACCTTATACTATCAACTTGTAGGAAAAGTTTTGTATTTGACCCATACCCATCCCAAACTTTTCTTTGTTGTTGGAATTATTGCTCGGTTTATGCAAAGCCCACATGAAAGTCATTGGAAAGAAGCTAAAATAATACTTTGTTATGTTCGAGGTACAGTTCAATTTGGGATTGATTACAGTGCAGAAGAATCTCCTCTATTGGTTGGTTTCACTGATTCCGATTGGGATGGTGACCCTGATGATCGGAAGCCTACCGCAGGTTATGTCTTCACTCTTGGTTTTGGACCTATTACGTGGGATTGCAAGAAACAAAGTTCCATTTATCTTTCTTCAGCAGAAGCAGAGTATTGTGGCATCGTAGAAGCTAGTGAGGAAGCCATGTGGCTTCACTAGATCCTGTCAAACTTTGGCTTTCAGCAGCAACATCCGACTACACTTTGGTGTGATAATCAAAGTGCCATTCAACTACGCAAAGATACATTCCAACATCAACACATCAAACACATTGAAATTCACATGCACTTCATCAGAAATCTCATTCATCACCATGTTCTTGAAGTGCAATATTGTTCAACCGATGATCACAAAGGATCTCACAGAGGCGAAGTTTACTAAACTTTGATATATGGTTGGAGTTCAGGAAGATGTCACTGAGGGGGGATAGGCTCTAATGCCTCCTTCCTTCTCCTATTGTGTCATATTTGTACATCCTTCAATCCTATCCCAAGTTGTTCTTAAGGGGGATGTTCGTATATTCCGACACATAGGAAATAGTTATGTATAACTTGGTCCAGTGTAGAGTTAAGTAAAGTGTGTTTATTTACTATTTACTTTTGTAACTTACAATCTAATGGTCACAATATGTTCTAGACATGAAGTGCTCTGATGGTTCATTCTCTCCTTGGTATTACTGACACTTGATATGTGGCTTAACACCCGATTGGTCCATGATCTCTATTTAAAGAGCATGGAGATTTATTTATAGGGTGACTGTTTATGAGAGAAGCTTATGTAAATTTTATTTCTTTTACATTAATAAATTTCCTGAAGTGGCCATGTTCGCTCAGGCTGTGGACTGTTTCCTTCTTTGAGGGTCTTAACCACATCAAGAATATTAGTGTATTGATCCGTGATCTGTTTGTGAGCAGTTTCCTTTGGTTTTCTATCTGAGGAACGTACACTATAAATTCCTACAGGAGAAATATTGAATGCTACAAAATGTGAAGTTTTTGAATTAAGGATTGATAATGTCTAAGGTGATTTGAAACACAATGAATATTGTTTCTGACTTGCTTTACAACAATTTCATAATCAACAAAGACTTGAATATATTCAACACCAAGATTTATCGCTTTATACAATCCTTGTACTAATGCTTCATATTTTGCTATATTATTAGTACATACAAATTCTAGCCTACATGCTAACATTGTTTTCACCAGTATGGCTTATTAATATACATCTAGCTCCTGCACCTTCACTAGATTTAGAACCATTAAAATAAAGCGTCCAAAATAAAGATTCATGTTTATTTACAACAATATCTACAACGTTAATACATCGAGTCAAATATGTTTGCGAATAATTTTCAATTTGGGAAGAAACATAATTTGTTAAAAATGGAGATTCCTGAGTTGTAAAACTTCCAAAGGAAGATTCCAAAGAATAATTGGCGAGGATGTTATTCGTAAGAACTACAAGCTCATTCTCTTCATCCAAATCAGTAACCGAGTGTTTCTTATGCTTTTCTATGTCTACTCGAATCTGATTTGGTTTGTCATTATAAGGAAGCCATATATGCGACCAATCTGTGGTGAAATAACCATGTAATTTCTCAGACCAATCTATGGTGAAATAACCATGCAATTTCTCAGAAAAATCCCTACTTAAGATAAAACTGTAAAATTGAGGAATATCAACAATGAAGATATCAATAATCTGACAAACCCTTGAATTTGAGGATAATCTTATTAAAACAAAATTAAATTCTCCTAAGACCTTGACTTTGGTTTTATCTAATTGCACAATTTGCACAACAAATTTTTCAGGTGTTATGTTCAGTTTGAGACAAACTGAATATGGCATTATATTTGAAGAATCACCTGAGTCTATAAGGAAATTGTGAAATTTTTTATTGAAAATATCAAAATTCAATAATAAAGGAGGGGTATGAGAATTGGATCGATCTCCAATTAGAATTGCATTTGAGGCATCCATCTTGTTAGGATTATCATTTGGAGGCTTTCCTTTTCCTACTGAGGCTTTTGCAGTTGGCAAAGGAGATGTAAGGACACAATTTAATTCTTTTAACCAAAACTTTTGTTGTTGCTTAAGTTTACTTACCTCGTACATGGAAATATTTACTTTCACTTTCTTCATATCTTCCACAATATTATACTCTATATCTTTATTAGAAATAATAACAGTTTTTGATGTAGAAGGTGAATTGTAAGAGGATGGGATGAATTTAGTATATTTGGGAGGAGACTCAGTTTTTTTTTTATCCTTATTGACAGGAGTAATTGGTCCCTGTTTTTCACTTGAAGAAGGTGAATCGATGGATTTTTTAGCTCTAGTCTCTACAGGTAAGGCTTCTTCTTCCTCCTCATTTTATGATGTAGTGAGGATGAAATCCCATAATCTGTCTGCTTCGACTAGGTCTTCTTCTTCTTGGAATTAGTTGGAAGATAATGTTGTTTCTTCCTCTTCCTCCTCTTGATCAGATTCAACATTTGATATGACATTAGGAGGTTGAGGGTTTGTTGTGTGGGATCTCCTAAAATATCGGAAAGGTTTTTTAGAAGACTCAACTACTTGATTTTTGATATCTACCATGTTATTTGACATAGATTTAAGAAATTTTTGTAATCCTCCAAGATCAAAAGGATATTTAGGAGTTTTCTTCCTTGGTTCCTCTTTAAAAGTAAATTTCTTAGATTTCCTCTCTTCTTGAGCAGTTTTCTTCTCTAAGGAAAGAATTCATTTTTCTACAGCTATTGACTCTTTCATATTGTCAACTAAAGTGTCTCTATTAGCCATGTCTACAAAAATTGCGATGTTAGAAGGAAGAGAAGAAATATACCACTCAATTTGAACATCAACATGACTTTAGAGGTATCTGGAATTTTATTTAACAATTTATTAAACTTGGAATTGAAATATTTGATTTTCTCATTGGGGATGGCTTTAAGATTGGATAAATAATTGATTAGAGTAGCAGTTGTCCATCATCACCAAACTTGGTTAAAAAATGTTCTTCAAATATATCCCAACTAGTGATAGACGCTCGTGGTAATGAGAAGTACCATGAACTTGCATATCCTTCAAGGGTATATGGGAATAATCTCACTACACAATCTTCTTCTACTACTCCATTAAGTTTAATGGCGAGCATGAAATTATGGAGATATTCTTCAGCAGGAAGTCCATCATCAGGAATGAACTTTGGTAACCATCTTTCAAGATAGTTAGGTAGAGGATGGATAGGTGCTACCCTCTGAATAGCTCCAGGACTAGTCCATGGTCTAGTTGCTGGTGGGTTTTGTTGCCTACCTTCCATTATGGGAATTTGAAAAGAAGAGGTTGTAGCGGTAAAAGAGGCTAACTGTTTGGAAGAAGTAGCCACTGTGCTAGCACTACTTGAACTAGCACCTGTTGGTTGGGAATGAACAATAGGGATGAATGGATTAGTTGGATGAGAATAAGTTAATGAAGCAGAGTGAAATAAAGGTGTTTTTGGTGGAGATGAAGATAAAATCTCACTAATGGATGATTGAACTTCAAATTTTTAGGTTCTTCTTCAGTTTGAAGGTAAGGGAAACTAAAATGGAGTTATCCTGAATTTCTCACTTTGAGAACGAGTCAAAATACGTGAAATGGGAAAAGATGAGGATATTCTACCTTTAGATAACTCATAATGTTCAGTCTTTTCTTGAGAAATAGAGTTTCCCTCTAATTTCTCAATTAAAGTCTGAACTTCAGGCAACTCCTTTAAAGGAGGTTGATTGGCTGTCTTAGGGCGTGTACTAGGAGATTTGGTTACAACTTCTGGTCTAGACGTTGGATATTTCGAGTGAGATCTGGAAGTCAGGGGCGATTTTGAGGGCGAATGGCTCTTCATATGACCTTTCAATTTGGGATTAGACTTTATTTCCATTCATATAAGAGGGCCCTCATAGTGCCAAAAAATGTTGAAGGCTGGAACTTGACTGCCTCAACATCGGGGAACACCACCCAGTCAGGAGCTTAAAGCAACTCCATTTCAGTAGAAATTGGCGGGTCTGAATGGATATAAAGGGACCAGATTCCCATTTTAAGGAGATTTAATATAGTAATAGAATGAAAACTCGACGAAATTATTTTATACCTAATGGTAAAATTATTGAATAAACTTATTCTAATTATTTCCCAGAATAGTACATCTTCACATGTGATTCAAAGAAAGATTTCACAAAGTAAATAACGGTATATATCATTTAATAATTTAATGAATATAAAGCATATATGATAAACTAAACTAATTAAATAGTTAGTTAAAATTCAATCACATAAAAAGATCTCGTTATCTCATACATAATCACAAATCATCCAATCCTGCACAACAATAGTGATAATGACTGATTGTTTTCAAAGCATCATATAATGAAATAACGAATAACAGATTCCCCTACCTAAATCAACAATACATAACGATATCACAAAGATAATAGTACCCGATGCATTATCGCTTTGCTTACGAAAAATATAGCTTTCACGCGTAGCTTCTTAATTAGATAACCTTGGATCAAACAATAGTGCAGGTTCAAACTTGTCTTCTCAAAATTCTGGACCCCTTTCTAAATGCATGAAAGGGGTTTAAATAACCTATTAATATTACAAAAATAGTAAACTTAAAATAAAAGTCTTCAAAAAAGCTTTAACAAACTAAGCTAAGATAAATGACAACTAAATTTGTGATCTGTTGTAAAAAGAACTCATGACTATGCTCTAGATTGATTCTTCCTCTTCTCTCTGAGATTGTATATGTCCATGAGTGGCTTCAGCTGAGGGGGATGTATCAGTGACATGCTTATTTGTCCCATAAACACTATATCATTAAGTGTTGGAAGAAACTGTATTACTGTGTTTGAGAGACACCTCAACACGAGCCATTGAATATGAGGCTTCACCGGAAAATGCCAATAACTTTCAAGGTTTGCTTGCGATAAACTCTGAATGTCTTCAACCTTATTTTTATATGTTTCTAGCCAAGATTGTTTCAAAGTTGTGACATCAAGCAAGGTGTCCTTTGGGCATTCCTGAATTAGATTGGCTTACAATAAGGTATATGCGATGTACTTGGTAAAATTTGAGGAAAGATTTTTGGCTCTGATAATAGCCATTTCTGCCCATCTCATTTTGATATCCCAATCATCAAACATAATATCCTTCTGTGATTCTTTAATTTGAGGAAGATCAGATGATATTCCCTGAGCACTATCTTGCTAATCTATATACTAAGAGATTTTCTCATCGATAGCTTCATAAAACGTCCTCAAATTTGGAAGTTGATTTACTAAAGAATCGTTGGTCTTTGACAAGTCATGCATCAAGGTCAATTTGTGAAGAAGATGGCCTACTGATTTGTTAAGAGTATGCTAGTTCTGATGCTTCCTTGGGGACTTCATTTATATCTTGATTTTCTCTCAGCTAGTCTATTCTTTGTTGCAACTGTAGTATCCTCTCATCTGTGTTCTTTACTTTAGATACAAATTGTATCTTTAAATCATTAAAGTTTTTCTGTAGCTCGATAACATTTGCTTACCATTGTTGCTCAATCGCTTGGTTTTATATCTGAAAATTTTGCTCCAATTGGACAATCCTTTGATCCTTTTCCTTCATTAGCAATTGTAGCTTTGTAGCTTTGTCGATGGTAGCAATAGCATAATCTCCTGTGAACTGAGATAATCTGTTCAATTCCTCATCCGTGGTTGTTTGAGTTCCTTTCCAAATAACTTGAAAAGGAGTCTCATTTGTGACTAGAACTTGCGACTATTATAGATTTCCTTTCTTCCTTGACTTTCTCATTACTTCTTTATGCTTTGGACTATAAAATACATCCAAAGGTAGTATTTCTTCAATCTTGAGGACTATCTTGGTGTTGAGTGATTTTATCCCCTAGGGCTTTTGGGTGGAACCCTAGCAGACTAAAAGTTGTCTAAACAAAGAAACATGCACACACACAGCCATTAAGCTAGCAAAAGCTAATTCTAAAGTAAGAAGGACGTACCTTAGGTCCTACGTTCAGGTAGTTCCTCAAGGGTGCAAACCCTTCTTCACGTCCCTTTCGCTCCTTTGCCCTGCAAAACCAACAATTCCAAAGAATGCAGCAGTATATGGACAAAGATTTACATAAAAACCATCTTTATGTTATACAAGAAGGAAGTTAGTTATGAGCTTTTAGACATCCATTCATACATGAAATTCAAACATGAACATCATAAACATAAAGAAGAAGCATATCGATAATCGAGACATGTTTCTTCATTATAGACAAATAGAAAGTACAAAAAGAGTAATATCACCTGAGCAACCTTTGCAGGCTCCAAGCTCAGCCTCCTTCTGGATCCGTCCCGCCTCAAGCCTCTAGCATATCTCCTTCCAAGACTCACTCCAAGATGCCATAACTAAGGGATGAACATCAAATCAAAAGGAAACAAGGGTTTCCTGTACAAATGGGGGAAGTGCAGAAGGAACAAGGGTCTTCAGACCTGATCAGGGGGAAAAACTCAGTATAGTAACCTTTCTCTCTCTTCTCTCCTCCCTTATGCCTTCCCTTTGGTGTCTTTTTATACCAATTCCAAAGTAGTTTTTTAGTTAGGAATTGGTTGGGAACAGTTGAGGCCATGGGAACTAACAGGTGATCAGTAGGTAAAACCCGCGATCTCCACCCGAAAATAAGGAGTTTTATATTTTTTAAGTGTTTTAATACATATACGCGGGTTGGGTATATATGAACCCGGTTATACACACGTTTAACTCAGGGCAATGTCGCGTACAGGGAATAAAACAATGTTTCTTAGATTTTGGACCAGGTCTGGAAGGAAGGGTTGCCCTAGGCCATGAGTGCAACACCACAAACCATAATAGTGGGATTTGGTGCTATAACAGATGCCCCCTAATATATGAGGTCAGAAGGGGTACATGATGGCCGAAATATATTAAGAAAGTACATGGAAAGGAAATTTGCCAAAAGCTGAGGAGTACTTCACCAGAATACAACCTGCCAAGCCACAAAAGAAGATCAGAAAGAAACACCGTCTGAGGTGGGCATACCCATTCTCAGAGAAAGCAAAGCATGTCCGCATATCAAGTACAAGCAGATCCACTAAGTATAGAAGTATAAATGACTGGAAAATACATAATGGGTCATTTGATCATGATCGAACAAGTACATGTCTAAATATCACATATAAGACTGTCAATGATGCTGAAAGATACAACGGATCGCTGATATCAAAGACTGATCCCAAAAGGTACCAACTGAACATGATGGAAAAGGATGGTACTACACTGCCAACTCAGGTGTCAGTATATAGAATGTCGCCATGAATGACTGCAACATATAACTAGCAGCAACAGGATCAACTGTCAAGTGAACCAATGAATGCTGATACAACATGAGGTCTTCACCGACCGCCGTGGTACATTTCTACACCATGGGAATAAATGATCTGAAGTCGACCATGTGAGAAATCGTTTGACTACCGGTTATTGATGTATACCGTTAACAAACACGAGACTACTCACCGATAATGATAATGAGCGTCAAGGTACCCAGTATAAACTAACAAGTGCAAATAAATGAGCTGAAGTCGAACACCTGTAAGAATCTATAGATCAGGAGACATTGATGGTTTCCCACTGTCGATAGCGAAGGATCTACCACTAATGACTGCAAACCCCAAGGTACTGCCAAATGGACTCTAGATCTTTTCCCCAGAGCAATGAGTCGGAGTCGATAGGGAAAGATCCGCTAGAAGGAAGGCATTAAGGCATCCTTCATAAATCTAGCACGAGTGTAACCCGTAGGCCAATAATGTGGAAGGAATCAGACGAAAAAAGATATAGTGACCGAACCGAAGTACGTTTCCGGCGTACACAAGATGTAGCTAGCGCACGGAAGAAACCCTCTGAACCAACCAATAATGAAAGCTGACACAGAGGCGAGGTATCCCCAATAGGGTCAAATGGAAACCAAGGTACTGCACGAATCGCAATGTGTGATAATGTAAGTTGACGTCGAACACAAGGGAAACCACTCAGTCAAAGACCCATGATACTGATCGATGTTGAGCACAAGGTAACCTATCAATAATGAAAATAGGGCCAGGGTGCAACTCTAGGCCCGCCCTTAGAGCAAGATGTCGTCGTCAATAAGGACAAGACCCACCAGCAAGAAGTCAATGGGGACCTTCTCAAACCGGCACGAGTAAAGGACCAATATAACTAATGTGATGATAGACATGATACTGACAACCAGGATGGCCGACTGAAAAATGAGTCAAGAGACACCGCAGAGAGGCCGACTCAGCTAACTCCCTTGACAAAGCACGACTCAATTGACTATGGCAACATATGATGATCTGTATAAGTTCGTCATGGCAGGAGGCCGAACGAACCTCCATATGATTGGAGAGATAACCAATCGGGGAGAATGACTCAATAACAAAGGTTAAGGCGTACTAAGTCAAACTAAATCCCACCCAAGTGGAGGAGACTTTGTTTTGAGTGCTTTGTTCAAGGGCGACACGACTGACTCTAGCTGCCAATAATAGATGGAAATACTGTCCCATTCCCACTCTTTTTGGAATATTTAATTTTTTGTCTTTTTTTGCTAAGCTTGAAAAAGAATAAAAGAATCCTATGGTATAGTGGAAAGAACGAGTTTCGATGAAACAGACGATCTAGTTCCTGGGAGGGGAACATTCTTATGCTCAATGCAGGGAGGCAAAAATTGGTCCGTGACACTCAAAGGTATGTTCTTTCCACGGGTCAAGGTGTGTCAAGTTGCAGAAGTCAAAGGTATGCAAGGTTGATTTTGCAGTTGTCATGGTCAAAAGTTGGCTTAAACACGAGTCCGAGTGAAGCCGGCTCTAGGCCAAAAGGTGCAAATGGTCAACATGCAATGCAGCAATACAACTCAACACAAAGGAGCCTCTAGGGTATAAGGCCAGAACAAAGCGAAGGAGCTAAGAGGAATGAGTCTTCAATGCATAAGTCATGGCGGGACTACATAGAACTCCTGAGACTAAGGACAAAAAATCAGCATGGGCGCCAAGCGACAACAAGGTACTAACTAGGGCACACATGATAAGGTAGGCTCTACCACACAAGTCATGATGCTCCTAAGCAATGAGAAGGTTCTGCACCATAACTTGGTGGGGTCGATCCTAAGGCCAAAAATGAAAATGAAACTGATAAATGGACAATGCAGGTGGAAAAACCTAACCTATATGCTAGTTTCGATAACCAATACCTGTCAGAACGGACCAACCATAAACTTCCAAAGGAGAAATCTTCCAAGTTCTATATACATAACTAGGAACACTAGACAAGAAGTTAATACATCCCACATATGAACTTCATATAAGATCTTGTGTTATAGAATACAAAACTTGAAAATGCGTACCTTATATATACAATATGGTACAGGGAACCACGCAGCCTTGCGGCTTACGCATAATACTTCTGCTGAACAAACCCCTTGCAGGGCTCAGGCCAAGGACTCCTTTGGTAGTCATAACTCATGGCTTCAAAGAGTTCCTCCTGTGAAGGCAAAACAAATTCTAAGAAATCATGAGAACTATAAGGATCAAAAGAGGGAATTAAAGTGTCCATGTCCCTATAGAAATAATCTCTCGATCAACTGTCGGGACCAAGTCCCAAGAAGGAGAATAATAGGTCAAAGGATCCTTCTTAGAAGCGATTGAACATTGAGGATTCAATGCCACATAATTGACCCGTGGCGGGGGAGATTCTACTTGAACACTTGGAACAAACCAAGGGGTACTCTGCAGTAAAGTCGAATTAGGGTGGTGATTATCAAATGCAAGTTGATCAATAGTGAAAATATTCCCGTTATGAGGAAAGCACATTACTCGAAAGAGTGAAGACACCACAACATTCATAGCATAGACATAATCACACCCAAGTAGCATATTAAATTCTAAATGGCTATCAACCACCATCATATCGATTAAGACAGTCTTCCCACCTAAAGTGATAGGAAATTGAGGAAGAACACCCATAGATTCACCAGGTCTTCTATCATAGGCTAACAACTGACTCTGAGATGTCAACAACTTTGGGGAACCCAAAGCTTTCCAAGTCAAAGAGGATATAATACTTGCAGAGGATCCTTCATCCACCATACATTGATAGACATTTGTGGAATTAACTCTGACCTTTATTTGGAAAGGTGCAGCGGAAGGAAGACGGGGCTCAACAAGACTATCCCAATCAAAGGAAACACTCTTGGAACTTGGAGGGGGAGCATTCAAAGAAACCAGAATGCCCCCTCTACTAGAAGACTCTTTACTAGAGATCAAACAGACTCTTTCGTTAGGAGCTTCACCCCCCAAAAGAGGAGTGTAATCGGCTAACGATTGCACTGGCTCAGCCCCATGATCAACCAATGGTTGATGGGATTGACGAGAAACCATATCAGATCTAGGAGTAGAAGAACTTTCAGACTCGGACCATACCCTTTGAACCTCTAGAATACCAGGGCATAAATGAGTAAGATGGTCTCCCTTGCATATCTTACAAGGGAACTTAGGTTTAAAAGTTCTACATCCAGGTTTCTTATCAACCTCCATTCCGCCAACATGACTAGCAGTGGTTTGCGGAGAGTCCTGAACATGACTTGTAGAGGTCGGTGACTCTTTGCTAGTATGACTCGCAGTGACTAGACTTATGCCCCCAGCATGACTAGCAGCGGCTGAAGGTCCATCTCCAACATGACTTGCAGAGGTTGAAGACTCTTTGCTAGTATGACTCGCAGTGACTAGACTTATGCCCCCAACATGACTAACAGTGGCTGAAGGTCCGTCTCCAACATGACTAGCAGAGGTTGAAGACGAAGGGATAGAATTATTCTTCTTCTTTGACTTCCTTTTTCACCTTTTTTTAGATTTCTTGTTACAAGAAGGAGGAGAAAAAGGAATCCTAGATTTCTCTTTGAAAGAAGATGAACAATTAGCACCCATGTGATGCCCTTGAAATAAAGCATTCAACTGAGAGGCTTCAAGAGCATTAGGAATATTCGGAGCGGACCATAGCCAAACAGGCAGTCCAACATTCAACCTAGGAATATTCAAAGTGGCCATCAAGGGAGTACCAGCGTTTCCAAAGAAAGGAAAAGCACAAGGATCCCCTTTTGGAAGGGTACCTTGGTTGGTTTCCACAGGAATATTGACCATATCTAACTGATTCTCAAACCCTTCCCTTGCGGGAATGTAGAAATTACTTTTCAAGGAATATAAACACACAATCAAGACCTTTTTCCCTTGAGGAGGCAACTCCACAACTTCCGAAAGAACGACCAAAAGTCTTTCAATATCAGCAGAGTGGTAATTCAGTCGCTCAGAATATCAAATCCAAAAGTGACTAGACAAAAATACCTAAAGCCAACTATATACAAGGAGTAAATAGCACTCACTATAAAGTCCCTAAAAGAAGTCAGCCAGTCAAACAACTTCCAAGTATTTCCGCTCCGGGTGATGAGGACCGGACAGCAAAATACAAGAAAGTGGAGTAAGGGACCTTCCGAAGATAGTCTGGGATAATTACGGCCCAGCCCTATCAGCGAAGGTAACAGAGGAAGTTACGCTGACCTCCTAACAACAGTCTGCGTCGGTGCAAGCCCCCAAGCTTCAGAAGGGTGCCCTCCAGTAGTGCTGTTGAGAGTGATACAACGTCGACCTCAGGTGCCACGGGATTCCCCTCCACAGCCACCTATGTAGTTCCCTAGGAGTAGCAACTATGGATACCAACTCGTTGTAGAAGCCAAGCGGAACAGTCGTGAGGTAAGATCAGACAAGTAGGAGAGGGGGTATATCTCTTCCCTGTCTTCAAAAACCCTCGTGATTAACTCCCAGATCCGGAGCTTTCCTGGTCTTCCTCACGCTATTGGATTTGCACTCTCTATTCAGACTCCTATGTTTGTCAGTTTAATATGGCCTTGGAGAGTTAACTCTCCACTTGCCTAATCCAAGGCCCTAAAATCCTAAAACTTCTTTGTGTATTTAACTTAAAAGAAAACGTTCTACTTGATCTTAATTAGCGCTCGATTTTAAGGGTTGTTCTTTAAGTCAAAGGATGATGGAAGTGAAACTTGATGATGTGTGTATGACTCAAACAAAAATCAAATAAAAAGTAACTACATGAATGCAATCATTTTTCTTTCGATGAAAAGGGTACTCTACATGGGTTGTAGGAAACATTTAGAAAGCAAAAACTTTTCTTTTCTTTTCTTGTAACACACTTCACATGCGCAAAAAACCAAAAGAATTGCTAATGCTTTAACGATGCAAACTAATGCAAAGTATAGTGAAGATGCAAGAATTCAAGATTTCTCTAAAACAAGAAATGAAAGTTGCTTTATTTATCAAATTTATCTTTTGCCACTTACAATATTTAGATGGAATATGAGATGCTCCAATTCATTTTGTCTAAATACTAAAATAAAAAATCAAGATAACATAAAACACTTTCTTTCACCAAAAGGAAACTAAATGAAAAGAAAGTTCAAGAAAGAAAAAAAAAAAACTTTTCAAAAAGTTCACTTCAAAGTAGTAAGAAAAAAGTCTTTTTGAAAATGCTCTCAACAAAAACTGACACTTTGCGATTGAAACAACAAGCAAGAAACACTTTTTGCAAGTTGACACCCTACAAAGAATGAAAACTCAACAAAAAACAAATGTGTTCAAAAGGGCTTTTTAACAATCGAAGGTAGTAAGGAAAGCTTTGGTAACAAAGACCAAAAAAGATCAAAAAGACAATTTTAAGAAAGTATCAAATGAGAACTTTGATGAAACAAAGAAGTAGATGGTCATAAAAATCGATTTCGTTAAGCAAACAAAAAGTCACCAAAAAGAAAAGTTGAACACAAAGATTGATAATAATCTTTCTGCTCTGATAACTCAAAGCAACCAATATTCCAATCAAGAAATCTTGCGTGTTTTTATTAAAATGATGATGACGCTTGCAAACACAAAACAAGACCAAAACGCCTTATAATTAGAGAGAAATTGGAGTAAGGATTCTTGATGTAACACAGACAACTGATACTGACAAAACTGACTGTTTCAAATTGACTGAAAGCACCAGAAAAAATTCAGAGACACAAAAAATTTATAAATCCTGAAAGTTGCAAGATATACGCGACTGTACTTAGTGCAGACTGCGTGTATACACGACTGTTTCTGAGGAAACCTGATGCAGCCCAGGCCGCTCCCAGGCCACTTCTACCAGGATCCTCTACCACTATGCACATAAAACATGCACCTCAGCATACTCCAAGGTGTACACTTGAAAATTTGAACCCATGCTTGGCATCAAACCAATTCATTACTCATTATCCCATAAACAATATCAACAAGTATATTGGTTGAGCACAATTTAAAGAGTGCGCCTCACCTCAGATTTCAAATAACACAATATTATAAATGGAATTTTACCATGGGACGCAGGCATATATATGTGTATGTTAATTCCATCACTATGCATAATAAATCCAATTCATATGATTTATATCCAATTCATATCGCAACGGTTTATATATACAACAATTTATATGCATTCACTTCACCTTGTTACGCTGTTCTTTGCCATAGTCAACAGTTCACACGACATGGACTGCCGTAATGTAAACTTAAGCTACAAACCAACAATGGCTCGAACAGAGGTCTTCGGACCGACCTATAGTCTGTGGTTAAGACTCTATCAGTTCTGCGTTTCGGCTGTCGTTCCAATCAAAAGTCCTTTGAAGGGATCCAATACATGGCCTGTCTGTATATAATTTGTCCACCGGTTATATATTCGCTGGCTTCCAATATTCCGGACCTCGCCCCTGTTATCAATGCGTTCAGGTCTTCGAGGCATTCAACCTTGTCATCAATTAAAATTGAACAGCAAATTATCGTTATGCCTACGGGGCGTTCACCCTACAACAATCATTTCGCACAATCGAACAGCTATGATCATAACAGAGATGGGGTGCAAGAGTTCAATGAGAACAGGTTTGCTCTCGGCAGTACATCTGCAAAGAAATCGCTTGCATAACAACCGATTCAGGGCGATATAATACCACTCATGATGCCACGCATAAACACTTAGCACATACGCTAATTGCGCACTGGAAAATGCCACAATCGGATTAAAACACTGTCAAGAACTAATGCAACTTCAACCACCCGCACTTCATACAGTTTCAACATTTGCATACTGCGTAACTTGCTGATCTCTCCAGTAATTATGGGCAGATATTACCTTATCCAACAACTTCGGTGTCGGCTTCTCCTGTATGCTCGTGGGGAGCATTCTTTACCATGAGAAATAGTGTCTTCCATTTATCCTGTACAAAAAAAAACATACAAGCCGAGCCACCATAGCTAGAACGAAGACATGGAAGATGGATGACAAACTCTTAAGAAAACATCCGCCTTGCTGATACTGGAAACAAGTTACCGCAAAGAAAAGAGTTATGTGTTCAATTTGCTTTGCCAAATGCATTTGAATTCCGATGGAAGTTCAACATAACTCTGCGCACCTCTATGTTCAGTTCCTCATATTAATCAATCGATTTCTAACAGAAATCTTTTCTGAGAATCACACCCTTTGCAAACAGAGGTTTTAATACCATTTACCCTTGATGATTTGCAGAACAATGTTCACATAAATAAAGGTGACTTCAAGCCATCAATCATTAATTTAACAATGTTACGAAAAATATACAATTTCTAAATCACCCAATGTATATAAACTGAAATAAAACAAGGACTTACAGCTTTTTACTGGCCAGATGTTTCCATGTCAAGGCCCTTTACAATTTCTGAAGGCTTACAGCCTTGCTGCCCCAAACCTACTCTCAGTCTCTCATGTTCTTTTGTCACAAAAAGCCATCCTATTTATAAATCATTAAATTAAATGCTCAATCCCTTAAAATCCTCAACAACCCCTAAATCTCTCAACATCCCTAAAGGATAGGTGTTTATCCCTAAAATCCTTCAATTCATTAGATTTCCTCATATCCTTTTATTAATAAAAGGATATTTACATAAATCCTCACCTTCTCCTATTTAATTCAAAGTAATTAATAAAATATTAAAAATCACCGCACCCCATATTTACAAATTAATATTATCACACCCCATATTTACAAATGGAGAAAAAGGTCTTGATGCTCCTGCATCAGACTCCCCATGTAAGAAAATTCATGACCACCTGGTCATAAGTCTGGATATCTCCTCCTGGATCCCAAATTTTATTTTGTAATCCTTCCGTGCTTGTCGATTTCTTCACTGTTGTTTTCATCTGTTGGAGTCTTCCAGGTTTCCATATATTGTGTTGTAGTGCTCCACTTGCTATGCTCTTGCAATCTTTCACTGTCATTCCCTTGTTGTCGCTCCTTTTCTTTCTTTCGGCTGTATTTCTTTGGGATGTCTTTATCATTAACCTCCTTATCAACTCAATTTCTTTGTCCAGTATGTCCTCTGTTTGCTGATTGTTTCCATCCCTTGATTGCTCCTTTTCTGCTGCTACTATAAATGTTGTCTCACATGTTGCTTTAGCTCTCAATATGAATGTTGCGGCCTCCCAATCGTCCTTTCCCTCTGCAACATTCCTTTGCTCATCACTTGCAACTTCTTCCAAACCTGCAATCACACACAAATCATTAGTTTTAAAATCACAAGACCTTACGGTCTTGTTTGATGCTTCAGTCATCAAATCTTCGGGCTGCTTTGAATCATTCATATGATTCAACTCCTCTAGCTCTTCATCACTTTCAAAAAGTAATGGTCCACTCTCTGGGTAACATATCGAAACTTCAACATCTTCCTTTTGCTGTACCTCAACTGTTTCAAGCTTCTCTATCCCCTACCTCGCATCTATAACCTGTTCAAGTTCCCTTAGTTCCTTTATCAACTGCAAATTTACGTGATGATTCCACTTCTCTTGTAGTCTCTGCCACCTCACCTTCTTTCTCATGACATAACCACGCTTCTAGTCTTCCTTATTTCTCTGCAACATCTCCATTAACACCTCAAGCTGAACTTCTATCTTAGCCTTCTCCCTCTCATATTCCTCTTTGCTTAACTTTCCCTGTATGCCAATTGCCTTGGCATCCTCCTCCTTTTGTCCTCTGCTGTGGTTTATTTCAGAACCTTTGTGACGACTGTCACTAGTCATCATCCTTTCCATCTCTATGAGTTCCTCACTCACTTTACTATGAGTTGTACTAAAGCCTCTTCATCAGCAGGTCCTATCTTGCCGCCACTTACCTCACCAAGCCCTCCTCACTCGGTCTTTTGGCAAGCAATTGGTTCTCTATCTCCAGAACCTCCTTTGAGCACTTTTCTTTGCTCTTCCTGGCTTCAACTCATCTGCCTGTTCACAACTGTCTTCCTTATCCAATCTCTATTGGATTTCCTCAAGGTTCTGCCACACCTATGCTTTCACCAGTTTTCTGTCAGTAGTTTTAAACATGTCTTCTATGGATTTTCCTTTTTGGGAGTTGCAAAAATACTTCTGCTTTAATGCAAAGACTACAATCTTCAAATTCAAATAAACCCAGATCACCTTACCTTCAAGATCTCAGTCTGATCTTGTCTTTTCGTTTTCTTTCACTGTCAGATTAGAATCTGACCTCCTTTTCCTGCATGACTCTTTCATACAGAGCCAGGCTCTGATACCAAAAAAATGATGAAGCCCAGGCCGCTCCCAGGCCACTTCTACCGGGATCCTCTACCACTGTGCACATAAAACATGCACCTCAGCACACTCCAGGGTGTACACTTGAAAATTTGAACCCATGCTTGGCATCAAACCAATTCATTACTCATTATCCCATAAACAATATCCACAATTATATTGGCTGAGCACAATTGAAAAAGTGTGCCTCACCTCAGAGTTCAAATAACACAATATTATAAATGGAATTTTACCATGGGCCGCAGGCATATATATGTGTATATTAATTCCACCACTATACATATTAAATCCAATTCATATGATTTATATCCAATTCATATCGCAACGGTTTATATATAAAACAATTTATATGCATTCACTTCACCTTGTTATGATGTTCTTTGCCATAGTCAACAGTTCACACGACATGGACTACCGCAATGTAAACTTCAGCTACAAACCAACAATGGCTCAAACAGAGGTCTTCGGACCGACCTATATTTCGTGGTTAAGACTCTATCAGTTCCGCTTTTCGGCCGTCGTTCCAAACAAAAGTCCTTTGAACGGATCCAATACACGGCCTGTCTGTATATACTTTGTCCACCAGTTATATATTCGCTGGCTTCCAATATTTCGGACCTCGCCCCAGTTATCAATGTGTTCAGGTCTTCGAGGCATTCAACCCTGTCATCAATTAAAATTGAACAGCAAATTATCGTTATGCCTACGGGGCGTTCACCCCACAACAGTCATTTCGCACAATCGAACAGCTCTGATCATAACAGAGATGGGGCGCAAGAGTTCAATGAGAACAGGTTTGCTCTCGGCGGTACATCTGCAAAGAAATCACTTGCATAACAACCAATTCAGGGCGATATAATACCACTCATGATGCCACGCATCAACAGTTAGCACATACGCTAATTGCGCACTGGAAAACGCAACAATCAGATTAATACACAGTCAAGAACTAATGCAACTTCAACCACCCGCACTTCATACAGTTTCAACATTTGCATACTGAGTAACTTGCTGATCTATCCAGTAATTATGGGCAGATATTACCTTATCCAACAGCTCCGGTGTCGGCTTCTCCTGTATGCTCGTGGGGAGCATTCTTTACCATGCGAAATAGTGTCTTCCATTTATCCTGTACAAAAAAAAACATACAAGCCGGGCCGCCATAGCTAGAACGAAGACATGGAAGATGGATGACAAACTCTTAAGAAAACATCCGCCTTGCTGATACTGGAAACAAGTTACCGCAAAGAAAAGAGTTATGTGTTCAATTTGCTTTTCCAAATGCAGTTGAATTCCGACGGAAGTTCAACATAACTCTGCACACCTCTATGTTCAGTTCCTCATATTAATCAATCGATTTCTAACAGAAATCTTTTCTGAGAATCGTGCCCTTTGCAAATAGAGATTTTAATACCATTTACCCTTGATGATTTGCAGAACAATTTTCACATAAATAAAGGTGACTTCAAGCCATTGATCATTAATTTAACACTGTTACGAAAAATATACAATTTCTAAATCACCCAATGTATATAAATTGAAATAAAACAAGGACTTACAGCTTTTTACTGGCCAGATGTTTCCATGCCAAGGCCCTTTACAATTTCTGAAGGCTTACAACCTTGCTGCCCCAAACCTGCTCTCAATCTCTCATGTTCTTTTCTCACAAAAAGCCATCCTATTTATAAATCATTAAATTAAATGCTCAATCCCTTAAAATCCTCAACAACCCCTAAATCTCTCAACATCCCTAAAGGATAGGTGTTTATCCCAAAAATCCTTCAATTCATTAAATTTCCTCATATCCTTTTATTAATAAAAGGATATTTACATAAATCCTCACCTTCTCCTATTTAATTCAAATTAATTAATAAAATATTAGAAATCACCACACCCCATATTTACAAATTAATATTATCACACCCCATATTTACAAATGGAGAAAAAGGTCTTGATGCTCCTGCATCAAAACCTTCGTATACATGGGTTTACTTCAGACAAGAAGCATTTATACACTTCTGTAACTAAATAAAACATCGTATATATAATATTTCAGGAAAAATAAAAAACAAACTCAAGAAACTGGTAAAATTCAGAAGTCAAGAACAGACCAGACAGTAACAATAAACCAGCAAGCAACTGAGCCTTGATAGGCTTGACAAACACCCAAACTAGGAACAACAAGAGTGTTGTCCCCAGTGGAGTCGCCAATTCTGTTGAGGGATTTTATACCCTAGGGCTTTTGGGTGGAACCCTAGCAGACTGAAAGTTGTCTAAACAAAGAAACATGCACACACACAGCCATTATGCTAGCAAAAACTAATTCTAAGGTAAGAAGGATGTACTTTAGGTCCTACGTTCGGGTAGTTCCTCAAGGGTCCAAACCCTTCTTCACGTCTCTTTTGCTCCTTTCCCTGCAAAACCAACAATTCCAAAGAATGCAGCAGTATATGGAAAAAGACTTATACAAAAATCATCTTTATGTTATACAAGAAAGGAGTTAGTTATGAACTTTTAGACATCCATTCATACATGAATTCAAACATGAAAATCATTAACGTAAAGAAGAAGCATATCGAGAATCAAGACGTGTTTCTTTATTAGACAAATAGAAAGTACAAAAAGAGTAATATCACCTGAGCAACCTCTGCAGGCTCAAAGCTCAGCCTCCTTCTAGATCCATCCCGCCTCAAGCCTCTAGCATATCTCCTTCTAAGACTCACTCCAAAATGCCATAACTAAGGGATGAACATCAAATCACAAGGAAACAAGGGTTTCCTGTACAAATGGGGGAAGTGGAGAAGGCACAAGGGTCTTCAGAGCTGATCAGGGGGAAAAACTCAGTATAGTAACTTTTCTCTCTCTTCTCTGCTCCCTTAGGCCTTCCCTTTGGTGTCTTTTTATAGAAATTCCAAAGTAGTTTTTTAGTTAGGAATTGGTTGGGAACAGTTGAGGCCATGGGAACTAACAGGTGATCAGCAGGTAAAACCCACGATCTCCGCCAGAAAATAAGGAGTTTTATATTTTTTTAAGTGTTTTAATACATATACGCGGGTTGGGTATATATGAACCCACGTATACACACGTTTAACTCAGGGCAGTGTCGCGTACAAGGAATAAAACATTGTTTTTTAGATTTTGGACCAGGTCTGGAAGGAAGGGTTTCCCTAGGCCATGAGTGCAGCATCACAAACCATAATAGTGGGATTTGGAGCTATAATAGTAAACATTCCATGTAGATTCTGTGAATGGGACCATACCCTCCCCCATTGTCCTTTTTTGGATGAAGCCAAGAGATTCTTACATAACCATCTTGCTTCACTGCAGGGACTTCCATCTGGATACAAGAAGCTCTCCCCGAATCCTCTACTAGTTGAAAATCTGACTGACATAACTCAACCGTCGGTCGAAGCAGCTATCGTCAAAAATGAATCTTTTGAGTCCACACCAAACCAAATTCAACAGATCGAGATGGCAGTCGACCCCGTTTTACCTTTAGAAGGTCCACCTTCAAATGATACCATTCCCAAAGAGAGTGAGAACAATACTATTCAAATTTTTTTGGTCACTTTAGAGTCCAATGAACTTGGGGGCAATCCACCCATTCCTTCACAACAGGAAGTGAATCCTTTAGTCCCCTCTACTCAAGGGGTCAATTCAACCATTTATTTGGTATCCCCTCGAAGCAGTCTAGTCACTTCCTTCAATTGGAATCGACTAGCAAGATCTCACCTTCCTTTTAATGTACCATTCCGGATCATAGTACAAGTTTACAAAATGATCATGTATGGAACTATCATAGATGAAGGGGCTTCAGTGAGTATCATTTCCTCAACTATTTGGAAAGCGCTTGGTTCGCCATCGCTTATGCCTGTTACAGAGAGTTTGTCAGGCTTTAACAAAGGAACTAGTCAACCATTAGGGATCCTTCCTAAGTTACAAATTACTTTCAGAAGGAAAATTGTTCACTTGAACGTGATGGTAGTCCAAGCGCCATTAGATTACAATCTCCTCCTTCGACGTGACTATGTTTATAACATGGAAGCTATTGTTTCAACACTCTTTCGAGTGATGTGTTTCCCACATGAAGGCAAGATTGTCACTGTTGACCAGCTTTCATTTCCTGGTTCAAGCATAGCTCCAAGTCAAACATCATCCCTATATGGTCCTTTTGTATCAAGAGTGTCTCTTCAACCTTCATTCCATCCACCTAATTACCGCGAGTAGTCTGGTGAATGTAATGAAGCTTAGGGGGCATGCACCCTTGTCTGCTTTAGCAGATGAACCTTACTGAAAAGATAGGTTTCCCTGTAGGTTATGTGATTGGAAGTGTTATCTCACACCATTCACCTTTGTCCACTATGTGGACGAAGCCAATGAAGTGTTTTGACCACTGACTAAAACCATCCTGCTTAACCATAGTGATTTCCATATGGTTACTGGAGACTCTCCTTTTCTCGATGCCTAAGGGCATGCAAACCTTTTTATGCAAACTAAAAACAACAAATTTCATTTTTTTAGCTTTTTAGCTTTTTAGATTTTTAGTTTTTAGTTCTTAGGTTAAGTGATTGGTGTGACACACCATTCACTTTTGTCTACGCTGCAGACGAAGCAAATGAAGTGTTTTTTCCAGCTGCTGATGAAACTATCCTACCTAACCTCAGTGGTTCCTTAGCTTTCTAGTTTTTCTAGCTTACGTAAAAAATAAAATGAGCAATGTTATCACATGGTTCAAGCTCGTTAAAAAATAAACCTACCACTGAACATATGTTCCCCTAAAGTTCAAGCTCATTAAAAAATGAACCCACCTTCGGTAAATAACCTTTGTGATTGCCCTGCTATCAGCCTTTTGAGCCTTTGTTTTATTCCTGCCATCACCTCCATTCTTTTGGCCGATTATACACTTCCACTTTATTTTTTACCCTTTTGAGGAATAACTGAGATGAGTGGTCCTGTTAGCCACCCTCTTAACATCACCATGTTTTGAGAAGTTCCAAGCTTACCTAGAACCAGTTGCTACCCTAAACAACACTTGTTACTAAAAAATGAGTCTCCTTTAAACTCTTTTCAAACTCGATAAATATGAAAAGATTCTTGAGCTATTGGCCTTTCCAGCTCATTAAAGTAAGGGGAAGTGCCATCCCTCTTGTATATTTTAATATTTTTTAGACTTGAGGGATTATCTCATGAAAAAGTTCGAGTCCTTGTCTTGTCGGCTCGCTAACGTTATCGAAAAACTCATCCCTTTTGTATTATTTTATCCCTTTTCGGACATAAGGGATTATGCTACAAAAACGAACCGCTGGAGTTTCCTTTTCATCCCTTTTCAAACTCTCTAAACATGAAAAGGACCAAGTTATCATTACCGTTAAACTCGTTAAAACAATAGTGACAAACTTGTCCCCTAGACAAGAACAAGTTTCACTATCGCTAG
Organism: Pinus taeda; assembly: GCA_000404065.3. Classification (NCBI taxonomy): domain Eukaryota; kingdom Viridiplantae; phylum Streptophyta; class Pinopsida; order Pinales; family Pinaceae; genus Pinus; species Pinus taeda. The sequence continues at coordinate 159,535 of APFE031648816.1, read as the reverse complement.
GCTTGCTAAAATATAGCAATAGGTTTGCTCGAAGGGAAAATTATAGAACAAGCATATGTTATCCTCCTCAAGCTTGAAAAAAATAAAGAGGTATTGGTTAGCAATGACTGGGGAAAAAGGGAAGAAAACTTGAAGAATTTTATTGGTAGCAGGTCGCTCTTGAACATGACATTTTCACTCCATCACCATGATGGATTCAGGTTGGGTTATTCCGTTCACTGGCCATTTCGCCATTGGTCCTCCATACCGTCCATTTTTTGGGGTTAACGCTACCAATCCATCTCAGTGTCGCCGATATGTTCAAGAGAAGTGATTTAGAGAATTCACCATCCAATTATTGCCTCATCCACTGCAATACCTTCACCCTCCACTTTTCATGAACGCCATTCTTGAACCTTGTGTTGTTAGATTGTTTTCACCTCTATAAAATCATTGGCTTCATTTCGTGTCGTAGACGTGGGATACATTAAGGCCCTCCTATGACGGATCACTTATTGTCAACATGAGCTCATTATCCAAGAAGTTGACTTAGAAATGACCCTTTCAGTACTTTGAGGCTTGCATGCCTCAATGGCAAGTTTCTCAGTTCCGGTGATAGGTTGACATCAATGGCCTTTGACCAAATGATTTTGCATGTTGTTCGACATCAAATCATATATTCGCACCATGTGAATTGTACTGTAGTACCTTGAGGGTTATTATCATTATCAATGATTCCTCTTGCGTCTGTTAACAACTTACATTATTGGCTGGTAATCAAGCGATGTCTTTCCATGTTCGACTCCAGAACATATTTTCACATGGATTGAATTGTACATCGGGTGAAGATTGAACAAGTTTGAAGACCCCAGATCTAGTTTCATCCATCTGGGCTGTGATATATTTAGGAATATAAAGACATCAAAAGACATAGAAGTTTCACAGATGGTCATCCAAGCCAGGGATGGTGACTCTACTGTCTATAACGGCGGATGATTATTTGTCCCGTGTACATGAAAATGAATTTATAAAGCTGAGCATGGGAATGTCCGGCTCAGCTAGATTATGAAAATAATATGATGATGATGTATTGTATTGTATCTTATACAGGTCACCTTCCAGTTTGAATACCTCAGATCCTCATGATAAAGCATTTCACCGCACATCAAAAGATTTATGACTTCATGCTTTACGTGGCAAATGTTATAGAAATATTTGGGCACTGCAACCCCAATATTATATGTCAATAAACTAGGGCTCTTTAAACACTAAAAGTGTTGTTTCATACCCTAAAGGATCATGGTCAACTAATTACATCATTCCCCAAAAGTTCCACCTGAAAAACCACTCAGAACTCGCCAAGACTGGACCATACTCACTGCTCCACTCTCAGGGTGCGATGCATACTGACTTCTACACTAGTCATGTGCGATGCATACTGAAGAGGCCTTTTGTGGGGTGTGATGAGTGAGAATGGACAAATGTCCGAGATAGTTTGCTAATTGGATGCTCATGGAATCTTCTGGAAACTTCTCCTATGACACTTGCCTCTTTGAATTCACCCAGGGATGAGTAAGAGATCCAAGAAATCTCCAAGTGGAACCCACAACAACAAGTGGAATGCCACTAATCAAAAACCTAGAGATGACTTACACCCTTGCAGACATCTATAAATGGATCCCTCATATGAGAGATCTAGAGGCTAGAAGTTTGGAATTTGTAAGGAAGTGTTGATAGTTTGTCTTTGGGAAAGAGCATTGTATTGTTGGGTGATCTTGTTTTTCATGAGGTGAAGAGGGCTTTGATGCTAGGAGGATGATGCTAGATCAAATAGCTGGGTTGTAATTCTCCCTTCTATTTTAATAAAGTTCTTTGAGTTTTCCTCCATACAATCGTGTATTTGTGAATGTTGTTATTTGTGAATGCCATTGTATGTTCATTGTATTTCTGATTCTGCAATGCTTATGATATAATAGATTGAGATGCTTTGATGGTGTTTTGTTACTTTGTCTCTACATGTATTCTTTACGTGGGATAAGTAGGAGAGGAGTTGCAAGTTCTGTCAAGGGGGAGAGAAAATCAAGCAAGGAGTCAAGCAGAAAATCCAAGTTGGTTCCTTTGCTTCTCTCTTATCTATCATACATAGAGGAAATCCCAAATTGCTTTGATTGTTTGTTTCTAGGATAGTTGCCAATCCTAAAGGGCTAGCAGATCGAAAAGACACTAGTTTTCCCAGAAACAGAGCACAAAGACAGACTTTGAAGTAATAGAGATTGTCGATGACAACAATCCTTATCCCATGTTGCTAGGAATAGACTGGGTCACTAATATGAATGGAGTCATCAACCTGAAGAAGCAGAAGATGATATTAGAGAAAAAGTCCCTACACGTAGTAGTTCTGCTAGACATGCTACAATGAACCAATGCATGATGATGAGGTGGATTTCCTTTACCAGATAACTGCGTGAGGCTAAGAGAGGGTGAACCTAACTGTAGATGGGAGAATCTCATGGGAGCGCAACAATTCTTGTACTTCGGATTTAGACGAAGAAGTAGAACACTAGCAGAATTGGCTGCATGAAGTGACAATTCTAAATTGCAAGATGATGATTAGATCACTGCATTGTGTGACAACGGAGGCAATCGAACTACCAACCTATGATGTGGTGACCGTGGTGGATGAATTCCTAGACAAATTTGAAAGTGTAGTACCGGAACAACAGCGATATGATGCACTGGAATCGGCGTTATATGCAACACCCGCACGATGGTGGAATACACATCCAAAGACCATTATAAACTGGCATGAATGTAGAATATGGATGTGCTTATGGTTTGGAAGCCCCCAGCATCGAATGAGAGCCGTCCAGCTAGGACGAAGAAGCTTGCATGCCCACCTTTGTCGATGGTTGCAGATGTGTGCTGTGCAAGCCAATCCTCGACTAAGGATCGAAAATCAGAACCAGACGTGGCAGTAGGAAAAGTGACGCACACCACAAATATTCCACATCTAAGCATTCAAAGAGCTACGCAGAATCATAAACATAGTTCACCAGGCGAGACGAATTGACTCGAACCTGTGCGTACCAGCAGTTCGATGGGCTTATAGGGCCATAAACAAAAACCAGAGCGCGGAAATGACCCCAACACTGACGAGAAGATACCAAACCATAAGAGTGGAGAAGAATCCCCATACAACAACTCCCATAGTTGGGACAATACGCGAGGACCCAGGTAAAGGAATTATGAAATTACAGAAATCCATTCAACGAGGGAAATTGAAATGTCACGAGGAAGAAGATTGGGTACGACTGAGGAATAAAAGCATGATATTGGATGAAGAAATCAACAAACTAGAAACTGAAGTCGTGCAAGCATGCTGCATTGAGGAACTAAGCACAATGGGACAAGGTATAGCCAACCATACTACTGCATTAGAAGAATTTGTGACCTTGCTACCATGGCTACGACCACACCTTACTAGACAAAGTAAACGGGGGAGTGCACCATACAAGGAAGAACATGATGCACTGAAGAACGTGAGGGAAATATAGGGGTGCCCACCGACCGAGCCAACAGGTAAATTGAAACATCGCACCTGTGGTACGACCACCTATCTATCTGTAGGAATCACAGTCTCAGTGCTCCAAGAAGTTTAAAGAGAGTGCAGGACTATAAAAGAGCCTGTATAGGAGATACACGAGAAGGAATTTGCATGTAGGATTGGGACGTCACAGGGGGTAGGCTGCTGCACGGGTAGGTTGGGAAGTGACTGTTGGTGTCACTATTCATGACAAGAGATCCAATTTAAGGCAAAAATGAGTGAGCGCCAGGCAATTAAGACAGGAATTAAGAACGAGATTTGGGATGATCTGCCACCAAAAAGACATTAATGATGCAAAAGTGGGGGGGAGGGTTGAATTTGAATTTGCTATAAAACCCCCGGGGCTAGCTTCAAGGAAACACTTGGTTGTTTGAGAATTGAGCAAGTACAGAGCATTGAGCACTGTGTACTCTTACCATCCTCAAGTGTAGACACAATGACAACTGCTAGAACAAGAGTGTGATTCGTCGAAGTTACTATGGAGCCCCGCATGGCCCATGAAGAGCCTGGAGAGATGGCATCTGTGATAGAAGTTCTAAAATCACCACACACACCATAACCATAAAAGAACAAGAAAACGATGGGGCCAGGCCATGTATCCCCAAGAAACCCACCGTTTGGAAAATTGTCAATGGCGAAGAAAGGAAAAGCCGTCACCATTGAAACAGCGGAGGAGGAGGAAGATTGGAAGACCCTTATCGCCCAAATTGAGGGACAAGATGATGAGGCAGAGTATGTCTCCCAAGATAATTCTGCGACAAAGTTACCTCCTTACATTCCCCTGTGGAAGGGGAAAGCCAAGGTACCGAAGGACTTGGAGGCCATGAAGAGTGTGCTCCAGACTTCGCCCCTCCCCGATGATATAAGGTTTGAAGGTTCGCCATTGGGATGAGTACTGACCATGAAGTTTGAATATTAGGGCCTGAAAGATAGTGAGAAGTTCCCATAGTTGGCCAGGCAGAAGTTAATAAAGAAAAAATGGTTGCGCAGTGTGGAGAAGGCTGGGTTAATCCATCTGCAATGGATACCCCACTACCACCGCATGCCCATCATCATTTTTGTCATCAGGTAGCTGTCATGCCTAGTGCGTGATGGGTATCTCTAGCTAGAGGAGCTGATTCCCATCATGACTGATCTAATTCACTGAATCTCGTGACTGCCAATCAAAGGAAATGACCCCAAGGTCGTAGCAGGAAAAAGAAGCAACTTGGTCCTCGCAAAAGCTATCAAGGCCAAGTATAAACTAGAAAAGAGAAAGCGGGGGTATGTAATAGAAAGTATTAAATACCAAGGGGTGCACGTAGCCACCCAGCTGCTAGTCGACAAGCTAATGAGGAAATGTCACGCTGATGAAGTACCAAAATCTGTGATTACATTGGAAGAGCAATGCGCATAGGGGTTACAGTTCAATTGGGCGCAGTTCCTATGTGAAAAATTATCGATGAACTGCAGGGAGGCCTAAGAGTAGGGTAAGATCTTCCACTATACGTGGTTGCTCTTATCCATCCTATTGGGTGCAGAGGAGCTGCTGGCGAACAACCAATTTCCACTACTGAGGGTGACTTGCCTGAAGTCGTGAGGTACACCTTCCTCTGGGCTACGAAAGACGTGAACAAGATTCATGAGATAAAGGTGTTTCGGGTGTTCGTGGAGGTGAGAATCCAAACTTGGATCAACCGTAGACAACACTTGTCCCCTATAGTTCATAACATCTTGCAAAGCGCAACAAAAATCAAAGCAAATATGCATAGCCTGTATATCCGTGTGCGCAAGGATCCAACATGAAAATGGGTGAAGGTTCCATTCATTACAATGGATGATGTAATCTTTGCCATGATGGAGTCATGGCCTCCGGAGTGGCATGCCCTAGACTTGGCGGAAATGGAGAAGATCACATCTCAACAATGAAATAAGGACACCAAGCTACACCTCATGCAAATGGCTAAGAGGAAGTGCCAAGAACAAGAAGCAATCACACAACAGAAGGTGGCCGATGCAATAGCAACAACACAGATGACAGAGACTAAAACCATGTCAACCAAAGAGGTCGAGGAAGGCTAGGAGAGGTCCACGAGGTAGCAAACCGAGGAAGTGGATAGGGAGGAGGACCGCGCAGACCCTAGTATGATATCAACACAACTCAAGCGGCCATGTGACCCAGAGAAAATAGCCCCTAGGAAGAAAGGGAAAGGCATAAAGACGTCCATCGACCCGATCATGCTCACAGAAGGTGATTTGTTGGATACAAGCAAAACGATTCGAGAAATCGTAGCGGATGCGCTCTAGGGATTGTGGATGGAGCAGAACACTATGTTGGGGACGCACAGTGAAAACTACAAGGTTTACAGGCACAACACCCCAAACTAGGCACAATGGCCCAGTATGTCACAACAGGAAATGCTGAGGCCGAACAACTGTTGTGCACCCATATGGGTAACACCTTCATCTTGCCTGAAGGCGCGTTAGCATTAGCAAGTAGGGATGACCAGGCTATGATGAGTAGCATGAAAGGCATCGGCTTGAACTTGGCCGCCCTGCCATGTGAAATACTGTACCAACTGCACGATGGGGTCATCACCGAACTCCGCACCCGAGAAGGCCGAGCGATCTAGGTCTTGCATGAGCAAAAAATCAACATGGACCAACTTAGCATCTAGAGGGATGAGTTGGTTTTGTAGGCTACTGGATTGGAGCATGCCATAGAGGATGCATGGAGGAGAATTCTAGAGTTGGCCATGCTAGCAGAGCTACCAACAACAAAGTGGGTCTATATATTGGCGGCCAAAGTCTGCGAGGCCCAAGAGGAAACGACAAAGGTTCAATTGGAGCTGAACCTGCAAATCGTTGAGCTGTGATTAAAGGTGTAGCCCTCCACACCAACAAAAGTCAGACAACAACACACCCGTGCTATCCAGATGAGGTTGGAACAAATTGGCCAGGGGACACAAGGGTGCCCCGGGATGTTGGAACAAGCACTAACCATACTTATGCGCTTGTAGGAAGACCCAAACCTATAACGCCTAGAGATAGAGGTGCATGAGTTGCAGCAAGAGTACGATAGTGTTTGGGGCACCATGCAGACAGTTGCCCTTACTCAATGACTCACTAGACTATAGCAAGAAAGGGCACTAAAGGACTGATTAGATGCCGCACACCAAAAGGAATCCTTTCTTAAAGAACACATCCAACCATGGATAAATGAAGCATTCATAATCACAACTACCATTGAAGGGAAGTTGGCATGGATGTAGGAACTATATATGGTTGGACAGGAATGTGATCCTGCTCAGGAAAGTTCAGAGATACGCGCGCAACAAGTACAATAGGCAGTGGAACAGTGTGCTGCAAACACCCAAGCTGCACAAGATCTTCTGCATGGACTTTGCGCAATGATCGCCACGCCAACAAAGTGACTTGGGATGAGTCACAATGATTGTGTTGGGGGCCTGTTGGGAAACAGATCCCCCCATATCACGTTTTTGGGGCTTGAAGTCTGAATTTTGGTCAAGCATAATGTAAAGACCCCGCGAAATGTGGGCGCGGAGAGCAAGAGTCTAGGGTTGTCCACCCTAAGATAATGTAATTTAATGTAAAGTGTGTCGAACTACCCATGGTCTGCGGACCATGGGATTGTATAAATAGAGTGAGGCTCTAAGTGTAAAGGGAGTTTTAGTTTTGACAAGCAACTGATAGATGCGAAGGCATGGTTAGAAGATATAAGTGAATCTGAAGTGTATTGGGTTGTAGTGGTAGGTAGAGGCTCTGCAGATGACTGCGCAGAGGCCTATTAGAGTCCGAAGCTGAGTGCGTAGGGTGGAGTCGGGTCTGTAACTTAAATTGAGTATTAATAAAGATAAGATTGATTCATAATATTGTGTGTCTATTTGTAAATCTATGTTCTAGTTATCTTTATGCATTTATATTGCTTTCAAGTACTTGCACTAATATGGAAGTTGAATAAGTAATAGGAATATTGGGCCCACACAAACTAAGTTAAGCACTAATATAACAACATAGTAAGGATCATATTGGAATAGTACGAAGGTGTGCATGGGTTGTGAAGAATAGAAAGTTGTGCAAAGCAGCCCAACGCATAGATTAGAATCACAAACCTCCAGAACCATCATCAAGACATCCCTAGGGTGCGGGGACCTGGTTCTAGCACCCTCCCATACTACTTCAAGTGAGACATCAGTCCGCGCTCCGCGGATTACTGCCGAAAGGGCCAGTAGTAGCAATATTTACTTGGCTAAACTCACTGTTGAACCTGGGTTAGGCGCCACGTAGCCAACACAAACACATACTGCAACTTTGAGTTAGAACCTAATAAGCAGAGTGGCAAAGGGAAGTAGATCATTGATGTGGAGCCCAGATCCTCCATGACCACTACCAAGATCTTGAAGAATGATCTTGAACATCCAGAGGAGGGTGAACGCCTCTCCCACTCAGAAATGTCGGTGAAGGGTTCTCCGTTGTAGTTTATTATCAAGTGTGGGAGCCAAAATAACCTCATTTCAATAAATATCATGAAGCAGCTGAGCCTACCAACTACATCACATCCACAACTATACACAAGGGTGGTTTCACCAAGGATGAGATCTCCACTTCAGCTTGGATTTCATCCTTCCCTACAACATCAAGCCCTTCATGGATGAGGTACTATGTGATGCTTCCCCTCTTGAAGTTTGTGATATATTATTAGGAAAATCATACTTGTGGAACTGAAATTCTCTATATGAGTCTAGGCCTCACTCTGTGATTATTACTTTGGAAAATAAGTTGTACATAATAACAGAGGTATCCCAGCCTACCACCATCTCTTTGATCACTACAAAGAAATGTAATAAGATAATTTCACAAACCAGGAAATTTGTTACAAGTCATTTGGGACTGGTCATCCCAAACCACTCCAATAGAACTGTGTAATTTCTAGGTCTTGCCAATTTCTACCACAGGTTCGTGTTGGGGTTCTCTCATATAATTTGGCATTTAATTCAACTCACCAAGGGTGGAGTGAAAGAAAAATTATTTTGCTCTGAAACCCAACATAAGGTGTTTTTTGAGTTAAAGTATCACCTCTTCTCTACACCAATGCTCACATTGTTAGACCTACAAAAACCATTTGATATTGAGACAGATGCCTTTGACTATGATATTGGTGCAGTTCCTACTCTACAGGGCATCCAATAGCTTACTATAGTCAGACACTTTCAGACACAGTATGAAAGTATCCCACCTAGGAAAATTAAATCTATTCCATTGCGTAAGCCTGCAGTAAATGGAAGCATTACATTATGGGGAAGGAAATAGTCATCTGCACAGACCATTGACCCCTACAATTCATACAGACAAAAGGGAAGTTTTAGTTTATAGGTTTCTGTGGAGTGGTTTTTGAGAAACTGAATTCGGATGATCCACAGTGTTCTTCATTGTAGAACAATCGCCATTAGAAATGGTCCACATACATGCACTAGTTCCATTTGAAAATTAAATAGAAGAAGGGAAGCATCAATAATATTGTAGACTACATTGGCCGACCACAAGTCATGGCATTGATCACTATGCTCAACTCCTATGGGCACAAGAGTTTTGGGTGGCCACATATTTACAAAAGATATCTAGAATTTGGTAGCACATACCAAACACTTCTTTAAGGTAAGAAAGTTCCAATTTTTTACCTCCAGGATGCACTGTTATGCCACCTCGGACACATCTATGTTCCTTCAAACGAGCATGACAAGATGATTTGGGATGCACACTACAGTCGTGTCAATGGAAATTTGAGATTAGAGAAAACCGTGGCAGTACTGCAAAATTATTTTTATTGGCGAACCTTCATTGGGATGTTGGGAAGTAATTTCGATCTTGCACCACTTACGCCATTGCCAAACCAACCTTCAAGAATCAAGGATTATATACTCCTCTTCCTTCTCGTAGTTGGATTTTGGAATCCATCTATTTGGATTACATGTCAGGCCTTCCTTCTACTAATCATGAGAACGACTATGTTTTCATGGTCATCAGCAAATTCTCTAAGATGTTCATTATGACAGCCTATAAGAAGAGTATCATAGAAAAGGCCACTATTAAGATCTTCTTTGAGTGAGTGTGGGTACACATTGGGATCCCATAGTCCATTGTCTTAGATCTGGATAGTAGATTCCTCAGTTCATTTTGGTCAAGTCTCTGGTTGATGTTTAATACCAAATTTATGAAGTCCACGACTTTCCACACCTAAATTGATGGCCAAACTGAGGCCGTCAATAGGATTATTAGACACATTCTACGTATGTACAACTCAAAGCATCCATGCACATGGGATGAAATAATCCATTATATCTAGCAGAACTACAACATAGCTCTCCATATCTTAACAGGTCACAACCGCTTTCAAGTAAGGTTGGGATTTTAGCCATTATGTCCCATTGATGTGGCCATACCATTTGTAGCCACTCAGGTATATTCGATTCACATCTAGTTTGAAGCCAATAGGTCTAAAAACTTCATTGAGTGAATTCAACACATCTTCTAGTATGTTCATGATATATTGGATATATTCAATGCTATGTACATGGAGCGTCATGATTAGAATAAGGTACGCACAAGTTCTAGGTTGGTGACAAAGTTTGGATACATTTGTAGAAGGATCACCTCGCTGGACCCCACCGCAAGGTTCACCCGTTTTGATATCAGCCATACATAATCACCAAGGATGTAGGGGACAATCCCATTAAGCTCAGAATTCCACCTCTCCTTGGTCAACACCCAATGTTCAATGTAGACTGCCTTCAACCATACTTACCACCATTGCTGGACACATCCGACATTGCAGAACAACTCATACCAATAGAGCTAAACCCATATTGCATGGAACATGCCACAACTGATCAAATCATGGACACGCAGATGAAGAAAAATTGCCAGTAGAAGATCCAACTTTATCAGGTTGTCAAAGCTGGCCAAGTCCTGCACTAAGGCAAGTGGCTCCACAAGGACCAAGTTGAGCAAAAGTTTCCCCATCTCATGGAGGCACTCAACAGAATGGGGACCATTGCTTCCTAAGAGGGGAGGATTGATATAGGTGGATATTGGTGGACACTCGCCTATTCCACTTGGATCCCCATAATTATGTCTTTTCATTTTCGCTAATTGTAGCACAACTTACTATTTTCAGCCTAAACATCTGAAGCCGTTTTGAGGGACCAAATGACAAATTGAGAGTCTGAAAAGTCCCAAACCAAATTAATAGGGTTTTTCATCCTCCTCTTTGTCATATTCTGTTAGAAAATTACATATTACAAAGAGATGGAACACATAAATTATTGCATAAATATAAACACAGAAAACAGATAAATCAAAAGAGACACACATATACATGGTTCACCCAGTTTGAGCTACGTCCACAAAGAAACATATAGTCCTTCATTTTATATATCTAGCAAACTAGAGAGATACAACATACATCATATCCGTTGTAATTCCCTCTTCACTCTCAATCTCCTCTCTCTTCCTCATGCAGAAAAAAGATCTACATAGACGAAATACATTTCCCTCATATATAGTGAGGGGTTGCCTTCTAGGGAAAAAAATCCTAAATTAAACATAACTTCTATCATCAATTCTCTGCCTAATGAACAACCCATATTGACTAAAAAATTACAACATTTTATCAGGAAATTTTACATCTATTTTTAGCTTCGGGGATGTCTCCCCTCCCTGGACCCCCCTTGTAGCGAATATTTTATGGGCGGAGTTGACGCCCCCTTATGAACTGGGGTCCAATGCGGTGATAGCTTTCAATACAGAAGATAATTAGGTTCCATACCCAACAATCTCCCACTTGGAGATTGATTATAGCAACTACACCACTGCATCATTTGCTAGACAATGACTCCACTATGGACTTGGCTATTTCTCATCTTCCTCATCATACTTGAAGACCAATTGGAACTAATCATACTCATTTTCTCCCTGGTTACAACTTTTGTTAACATATCTATAAGATTTTGGCTAGTGTGTATCTTTTCTACCTTGAACTGTCCATCTTCAAACACTGACCATATGAAATGGTACTTGAGTTGTATATGTTTAGTCTTGGAATGAAATGCAAGGTTGTTTGCAATATTTATGACACTTTGTCTGTCACTGTATAATCTTCCCAACTCTTGCTTCTTACCCAATTCATCCAGAAACCTTTGTAACCAAATCAATTCTTTACTAGCCTCTATAGTAGCAACATACTTTGCTTATGTTGTTGAGAGTGCAATAACACTTTGCAGTTTTGAGACCCAACTGACAGTCGTTCCACCTACAGTAAACACATACCCTATTGTGTTCCTCCTGTTATCTCTGTTACCTATCATATCCACATCAACATATCCTTGTAGAGCAATGTTTGAACCACCAAAGCATAATGCTTGATTTGTGGTACCTCTCAAATACCTAAGAATCCACTTCACCGTTTTATCCAATGTTCTTTTCATGGATTGTTCATGTACTTGCTTACAACTCCCATTGCACATGCAATATCAGGCCTTCTGCAGACCATTGCATACATTAAGCTTCCAACTACTGATGCATATGGAACTTTAGACATCTGAGCCATTTCTTCTTGAGCCTTGGGACACTCCTCCTTACTCTATTTGAAGTGGCTAGCCAAAGGTATACTAACTAGTTTTTCATTTTGCATATTAAACCTTTTCAACACCTTTTCAATGTACTCACTTTGAGACAATGTTAATTTGTGATTCTTCCTATCTCTAGTTATTCTCATACCAAGGATTTGTTTTGCAGCACCCAAATACTTCATTGCAAATGAGTTCGCTAATTTTCTTTTGAGCACATTTATTTCCTGCATGTTAGAACCTGCAACAAGCATGTCATCTACATACATTAACAATATAATATAGCTTCCATCAGTTTTCATTCTTAGATAAACACAATGATCAGGGTGACATCTAGTGTAACCTTGTTCAGACATAAACCTGTCAAATTTTCGATACCACTACCTTAGAGCATGTTTTAAGCCATAAAAGCTCTTCTTCAACCTGCGTACTAGTTTCTCCTTCCCTTTTACCTCATATCATTGTGGATTCTACATATATTTCTCTTCCTCCAAATCCCCATGGAGAAAGGTTGTCTTTACATCTAACTTCTCAATATGAAAATCTTCAACTGCTACTAGACTTAAAATAGTTCTTATTAAAGTCATTTTAACAATAGGAGAAAATATCTCATCAAAGTCTATACCCTTTCTCTATGTAAACCCTTTCACCACAAGTCTAGCTTTATACCTTTTTCTACCTCCATCTTCTTCCTTCAACTTGTAAACCCATTTGTTCTGCATTGTTGTTTTACCTACAGGCAACCTGACTATGTCCAAGTCTAGTTATGGGCTAAGGAGTCCATCTCTTCTTTTATGGCTTGCTCCAACTTCTTCTTGCTTTCTACCTGTATTGCTTCTTCATAACATTCTGGTTCACCAAAATTAGTCAAAATACATAATATAATGAAGGAGAGTATCGTTCAGGAGATCTACTTATCCTGGTAGATCTTCTAACACCACTTTCAGGTGTTTGAGGTGCTTGTTGTTGTTTTGGTTGTTGTTCTATATGTTGATCATTATGATTTTCAGGAACCATCACTTTTTTCTGTGATCTCATCAAGCACTGTGTATTCTCTATTTTCTTTTTCCTATTTCTTTTCCTGCAGCTAATCCTTATACAAAACCTTTTCATTGAAAATTACATCTCTACTCCTAATGATTTTGTGTTTTTCATAATCATAAAAGCGATAACCAAAATAATTAACACCATATCCAATAAAGGTACATTTCTTTGATTTTTCCTCAAGCTTTGTTCTATTTTATTTATCAGTGTGGACAAAGGCTTCACAACCAAAAGTCTTTAAAAAAGACTAGTTTACCTTTTTACCTATCCATGCCTCCTCTGGAATACCACCATCCAAGGAACTCGAGGGCCCTCTGTTTATTAGATGAACAACAATATCTACAACATCTGTCCAAAATTGTAAAGGCAATCCTACATGCAATCTCATGCACCTTGCACGCTCCATGATTGTCCTATTCATCCTTTCTGACACACCATTTTCTTGTGGTGTTCCTGGAATTGTATTCTCTTTGTGAATTCCATTCTCTAAACAATACCTATCAAACTATTTTCTGCAATATTCACCTCCATTTTCTGATCTGAGCCACTTCAACCTTTTTCATGTCTCATTTTCAACCAAAGCATTCCATTTCTTGTAAGTATCAAATACATCAAATTTATTTCGAATACAATACATGCAGGTTTTTCTAGTTGCATCATCAATAAAAGTAACATAATAACTAGAGCCACCAAGAGATGATACCTGAGAAGGTCCGCATACATCTATATGCACAAGCTCTAATTTTTCACTCTTCTTTTCTTTCCCAACTCTAAGGAATCTGACTCTCTTCTGTTTTCCATAAACATAATTCTCACAGAATTTTAAATCAACATGCTTCAAACCTGGCAACAAATGTCTTGAGTGAAGAATTTTCATCCCCTTCTCACTCATATGCCCAAGCCTATGATGCCATAATTTCGTATGTTCTCCTGTAGAGGTTAAAGAATTAACAGAATTAGAAATACCATTGCATAAATACAATGTACCAACATTTTCTCCTTTCGCTATTACTAGGGATCCTTTAGTGACCTTCTATGTTTTATCTGTAAAGGTAGTCGCACAACCTTCACCACCCAATTGTCCTGTTGAAATAATATTTTTCTTCAGGTCTGGAACATGCCTTACCTCCTTCAATAGCCATTGATTCCATTCTGTTGTTTTATGAAAACTGTACCCATTCCAATGATTTTACAGGGTTTATCATCAACCAATCGAACCTGTCCAAAATATCCTTAAACATAATCATGACAATGTTTCCTATTAGGTGTGGCATAGAATAAGGCCCATGAATCTACTGCCCAAGCATCAATAATATTTTCTAAAGAAATAATCAAAGCATATTGTAACACATCACCTGTTACATTTGCTTCATGATTATTTTCTTTCTCCGCGTCTCCTTTTCCCTTCTAAGACTTGCAGTCTTTCTTTAGGTGTCCTTTCTTCCCGCATTTCTAGCACACTATCCCCGATCTAGACTTGGATCTGCCTTCTCTTGACTTACTATGATATCCAGGGCTCTTTCCCCTTTCCATTTTTCTTCCCCTATTCTCTGCAGTCAAAGCATTACCTGATGTCTCACTGGAGCTTTTACGTCACATTTCCTCACTAAGGATTGCATCGACAACATCATCAAACTTTAAAGTACTAGATCCAGAGATAGAGTTACTAATGGCCATAACTAAACCATTCCAACTTTCTGGCAATGAGCACAGAAATAACAAAGCCCTAACTTCATCATCAAAAGTTACCCTATAGAACTTAACTGACTAGTAACTATATTAAATTCATTTAAATGATCAGTAACATATCCACCTTCTAACATTTTTGTATTAAATAAACGCTTCATAAGAAATACCTTATTTGAGGTCGAGGGTTTTTCATATAGTTTGGCCAATGTTGAAATTAAACCCTCTCTTGTCGTTTCCTTTGAAATATTAAACGCTACCGACACCGCTAGGCACAACCATATTGTTCCAAGTGTCTTTTTGTTGAGAATATCCCATTCTGTGTCTGTCATACTCGTTGGCTTCTTTTCCTTTTTGATCAATGGTTGGTATAGATCTCTCTAATGAAGATAATATTCCATCTACATCTTCCACATCTGGTAGTTTCAGCTATTGAATTTTTCAACCCTAAACCTACCATCTTTTGCCATTACTCCCACTCGAACCAGGAACCCTTCTCTCCTGCGCATTTATCAACCAAATAGACCTTTGGGTCTAATACCAGTTGTTAGAAAATTATATATTACAGAGCAGTGGAACACATAAATTATTGCAGAAATATAAACATAGAAAGCACATAAAACAAGAGAGACACAAGTATATGTGGTTCACCCAGTTTGGGCTACATCCACGGAGAAACATCCAGTCCTTCCTTTCATATTATCCAGCGAACTAAAGAGATACAACCTATAATAGATATATTGTAATTCCCTCTTCGCTCTCAATCTCCTCTCTCTTCCTCACTCAGAATACAAATCTACATAGACACAATACAATTCCCTCATATATAGCGAGGGGTTGCCTTCTAGGGCAAAAAACCATAAATTAAACATAACTTCTACCATCAGATACCATCAGATCTTTGCCTAATGAACAACCTAGATTGACTGCGTAATTACAAAATTTTACAAAGCAATTTTACATCTACTTTTAGCTTTGGGGATGCTACCCACGACCCCCCTTCTAAGGGGGGCCTCCCAAAGGTCGCAACCACCCCCCTTGGACCACCCCTGTAGCAAATATTTTAGGGGCGACATTGCCGCCCCATCACGAACTGGGGTCCAATGCGTCGATGGCCAAATGGAGATCATATGCCAAAGTTACAACCCCGAGAAGTTGATGTACCAATTTATCTAAATGGGGCCCACAATTTTGGTGCTTCACCTCCTAGGGTTAGGTTTTTATATGTTTAGGGTTTTCAATTATTTCTCAATAATAGATAGGACATTGAGACCTCAGTGACACAATTTAGAGTCATTTAGTGGCCACATCTCTTATCATAGATACGCTACCTTCGCTCGAGCTAATGTTATTTCCATTACGTTTGTAAGCTTATTCCAATATTTGATATTAATGAAACAAAGTGTTATTTCTACTGTTTCCCTGTATTTATGGTTATATCAGTAATTTGTTGTGTTCCTGTTTAAGATCGGATCAAGATTTGTAGTTGTTGTCAAACATTGTAGATAATTCGAGCTTATGCTCCGTTTAAATTTTGTATTATTTATTGTTTAAGTTTCCCTTCTCTCTCTTCTCTTCGGTTTTCTACAATTTCAACACAATTTTTCATTGTGTATAATTGTTATTGGAGCTTCTCTTCTCTCTCTTCCCTTTTCTTTTCTACATATTCAATGTAATCGTAAATATTTTCTAGGGTAATTTTTCATGGCCTCCCTTTTCTAGTCGGGGGTTTAGATATATGAGGATTATTACTCATATTTTTAACATATATAACTTAACAAGAAAAAGATAATATAGGGGAAACAAAACATATGTACTCGGGATGACGCATTGTAGAGAGAGCACCACAAAGAGATATGTGTATATGTCATAGAATTCACAACTGCAGAGATGTATATAGACTTCAACACTGTAGAGAGATATATACAGGCTTCAACAAAACCCAAAGGTAGTCGTAGAGATTGTATACATGTTTCACTCATCGTAATTTCTTACAAAACTTTTGACTAATCCCAAATAAAATTATAGATCCCAAATAAGAAAATAATTATATATTTATTCAAACTACAATTATGGATCAATGAAAATAGAACGTTGAATGATCAAAAATCCCCAAGTGGGTTGTGAATTTTGAAATCAAAACATACATGTGAAAGTGATATCATAGAGATTGCAATGTCGTAGAAGTTTAATTTCACCACCAGGTTATTACTATGTGCATTGCCCAGATATGTCACACACAAAGGTTGAATTTAGTTTATACAAGAGTTCACATGGAGATCACAAAGATCTGTGAGAAAAAAACCCTAAGTAGCTGCAGAGATTGTATATATGTTTCACTCACTATATTCATTTAAAACACTTTTGAATTGATGTGGGACTTCACAAAGAAATAAAAAATTTCATGCAAAGATCATAGAGATTGTGATCATTTCGAACACTTGTAGATTTTAAGTTATTGCCTTTTTGTTATAAATTTTCTTCAAGTTTAATCCCTGACCAAATGAGAAGAATAAATTATTTACTTGTCACAATAAACACTTCAATATTACCACTAGCTTCAACATTGAACCCTCAACCCTATGTCGTAGTGCAAACTCTATCAAGGATCGACCCTTATAAGCATTCGTGTGAGTGAATTGTCTCACAATAAATATTTAAGGTTAGTGATAACTTAATTCAAAGGAATAGTTTTTTTTAATATTATTATGTAATAATTAAATATCCATAATATCGATTCAATATAAATAAAGTATTATTAATAAGTCAATATTTAGGGAAAATAAAATCCTAAATAAAAGAATATAAAATTAAGGAAATTAATATTAAGAGATCAAGAAGTTAAATACTAAACATTAAGTTAAATTAATTATAAATAAGTTAATAATAAAAATTATTTGTATTAAATCTCAATTTGTAGTAATCCCACTCGTGTTCTGCTCAAAATTAAAATATTATATAATAATTAAATACTACGAACTTATATATATATATATACTAAAACCATCTTAAATGTAATATATTATAGAAAAATGTATACATAATATAGAAATATATAATATTATTATATTATTATTATTAAATCAAGAAAAATAAAAACAAAATTAGAAAGAAATAATAATAATAATAACCTTAAAAAATTCAAAAGAAGAAAATGAGGGGGGAAGCATTATTAAGGAGGAAGCATAACCAAAAGAAAGGGCAGGAACCCAGTTCCTACTGATATATCAACCATTGTCTTCGTTCAAGTTGCCATATTTATTTTCAATTTTAATGGCCTATTTGATCTCTTGTGATGATAGTGATTTATGTTAGTGAGGATCTTGAAGTCTTCAATCCAAATATGGTGTTTGGTTGGCCCTTGCTCCTTGGCTCTGCTCTCTAATTTGTGTGTTTCAATTTCTAACCATTCGTTGAGTAGTTCTAAAACCTCGCTCACCATTCCTGCATTAACAATTACGCCTCTTCTCTTATATGAAGCACCCTCTCTTCCTTTATTATTAATAGCAATTCCCCCTCCTCTTTTATCTACAATACTATCCCCTTCACTTCTCATTAATAATAGCACCTCTTTTATTATTAATGATAAGATTCCTTCTTCTTCTATCATTAATAATAAGAGTCATCCTTCTTCTATCATTAATAATAATGTCACTTCCTTTATTATTAATAATATTACCCCTTCAATGCTCAGGTCTGTGCTCTGTACTCTGCAACCAATGCTCAGGTTTGCGCCCCCTACGCCCCCTGCACCTTCCAAAACGTCTTACCTCACAGAGCTGCCAGCAGATCCATCTTTGGGCCTCTGTTAAACCTCACATCATGTCCTCCCCAGTGGGAGGGGCGGGACCTTTCCGCCCGTCCTTCAGATGATCGCTCAACGGACGGCGTAGCTACCTCGACTCCCCCATTTCCTCCAGGTCACTTCTCCGGACAAGATCATAGCTCAGCACAACCTGACGCAACAGTGAAACATACAGTTACATGTGAATAGGAGGAAAACGTACTAGGGGCGTCACAACCAAAGGCGACTTCGGCAACCTGCATCCCAAAAGCCATAGAACGAATCAAAGTTGAGCTCCCTAGTCACCGAATCAATGGCGAAATACAATACATGAAAGATCACGCACTCATTGGAAAATTTCTTGGCTTCTGGCAAACTAAAAAGCCCCTACACAGATGGATCGCCTCAAAATGGAAGCCCAAAGGACAAGTCTCGCTGCTACTAGGCCCCAAAGGCTTCTTCACTGCAATATTCAACTGTCTGGAGGATAAAACCCGAATATTTGAGGGAGGTCCCTATTTCTTCAACTCATCTGGTCTCTTCCTGCGTGATTGGAAACCCAGGTTCAATCCAGATATAGAAGATCTCAGTCATGCTCCAGTCTGGATTCGCACGTATTCCCTTCCTTCGGAGTACTGGAGAGAAGAAACTTTAAAGGACATCAGAGATAGCATTGGCACTTTCATCAAAGTTGCAGAGGAAACCAAAAATAGAAGATTCACCTCCTATGCCAGGATCTGCGTCCAGATGCATCTTAAGAAGACCCTTGCAGACTCGGTAAGTCTCTACCATGATGATTTTGAATGGATTCAACCACTAGATTATGAACATATCCATTTTCGATGCTGCAAATGCCATGAACATGGCCATCTTTTCAGGGATTTTCCACTGACTATTTAGATCAAATCTTCTGCTAATGAGGCTAATAAAGACTCTAAAGGTTTCACTAAGGTGCCCAAGCGCCACAGGCATGCCAAAAAACATTCTGTTGCTCCCTCCAGTCCTAAAAAGGCTAAATCCCAGAATAGTCAAATCCTCACCCCTCAGGATCCCTCAGTTAATTTGCCTAAAGACCCTCAGGTCTCCCCGCATCGACCGTCCTCCTCTCATGATCTCAAAAATCCCCTGGATCCATCTTCCTCAGTTCCCTTCAGTTTCCCTTTTTCCTCGAATTCAAAAATGTCGGCTCTAGATGCTGACATGCAACCTTTGGCTATGGATCTCGATGCAGCTTTAGCACTCAGTCTGCAAGAGGGGGTCACAGAAGATCTTCAGAATATCCCCAAAATAATGGAGGAAGACCCAGATAACGTAAGTCTGGATGGACTGGATATTCTCAAAATTGAAACTGAATGCAAGCAAAAAGAATATAATTCAATACCCCCTTGGGAAATAGATAGACTTGAAGGGGTTCTAATCAAAGCTCAACACAAAAAATGCCTAGGTATACAAGCAGGTAGTCCATGGGATGGAAAGAAAATCTTAAAAGAGACAAAGAAGAGAGGGTGCAAAACCGATCTGCAAAGAACCATCATTCTAGGAGAAATCTTAATGGAATCAAGGAGATTCCCGAAGTTGACAAAGTTCTACAAGCCCCAACCCCATTGTTCCTCATGAAGCTCATCTCCTGGAACATGCGTGGGCTCAATAGCCCCTCAAAACACAGAATGTTAAAAAACATGATACAGTTAAAGAAACCAGCTGTTGTCTTTCTACAAGAAACAAAAAGTACTAATACGGCCCTCGAAAGGATCCTCAACAAAGCCTGGAGCGGCAATCGTTCAATTTCATTGGATACGGTAGGAGCCTCCAGTGGGATATAAATAGTCTAGAACCCGCAGATCCTTATGCTTCAAGATTTTCATGCCACTCATCATTTCATTCAAGCTACATTTCATCTCATCGGGATGGATTTGCACGGTCTTCTCACCAACACTTACTTTCCACAAGATTCACATCACAAATTAGAAGTATTGGATGCACTAACAGCTCTAAACTCTTCCAGGAAATTCCCTCTATGGATTAATGAAGGAGATTTCAATATAATCACTAATTTAGGGAAGAAAAAGGAAGGCGCATGAAGTTAGAAGATGACAGCACATGATTCAAAGATTTCATTCAAAGCAATCAACTCATAGACATCCAAACCTCTAATGGCACATACACATGGACAAAAAACGTAGAGGTTTACATAATATTGCTTCTAGGCTCGATCATTTTCTCATTCCAGATAATGCCATTCATCTGGGAGGAGATTTTCACACCTCCATTTTACCTCAAGGTGGCTCTGATCACTGGCCCATAATGCTGCAATGAACACGCCTGGGTAAACATTGCAACCGTCCTTTTCGCTTTGAATCCTTCTGGTCCACTCATCCTGACTTTAAAGAGGTGGTTCAAGCGTCATGGAGATCCTTCTCCCCCCCAGCAGGTGCAAATATGTTCCAATTCCAACATAAACTCAGACACCTCAAGCAAGTGCTTAAAGTCTGGAACAAAACCCAATTTGGGAACATTATGGACACCCGACAAAAATTGGAGCAGAGTATGTGTACGCTTCAGCAAGCCATTATCCTAGAGGGCAGAACATAAGAACTTGCAAATAAGGAGCAATCCCTCTGGACAGAAATAGAGGCTTGAAGGCTACAAGAGGAAATACTTTGGCGCCAAAAGTCCAGAATAAGATGGCTAAAGGAAGGGGAAAAGAATACAAAATTATTTCATCGTTCCACCATTCAACAAAGAATGCACAACAATATTGCTTTCATTAAAAATAGTCAAGAGGAGAAATTAGAAAAGCATGAAGACATTGAAAAGGAACTCAAGGATTACTTCCAGGAAGCGCTCAAAGAACAAACAAGGAGTAGATCAGCAGCCATCAGAGTAGTCACGCAGCACATCCCCAAGCTAATCACAGAAGATCACAATCAAAATTTACTAAAACCAGTTTCCATGCAGGAGGTAGAAGAAGCAATGGCTCAGCTAAAAGATGGTAAGGCTCCTGGACCTGATGGTTTCACCTCCAATTTCTTTCATGAGTTCTGGGAATTAATTAGTAGCAAAGTTTGGGAATTGGTGGAAGAATCTCGCTCTATGCACTGGCTCCTACCCTCCCTTAATTCCACCTTCATTGCTCTGGTACCTAAGGGGGAAGAAGCAAACACACCTGACAAATTTAGGCCGATTGCCCTCTATAATGTCATCTATAAACTTATCTCCAAAGTGGTGGAAAATAGGCTCAAACCTCTTCTACCTCTTCTCATCCTTCCGGAACAGACGGGATACGTCGAGGTGCGTTAGATAATGGACGGCATTATCCTTTCTAATGAGGTGATCCACTCCTTAAAAATCCTTAAAAAACCGGGCATGATAATGAAGCTTGATCTTTCCAAAGCTTTTGATAAGCTCAGTTGGGAATATATTCATCAAATGCTGCTAGCCTTCAGCTTCAATGCCACCTAGACCCGCTAGATTATGAATCTCATCACCTCTTCCTGCTTCTCAGTTCTCCTCAATGGCTCGCCTTCCCTTCCCTTCCGCTCATCGAGAGGCATACGTCAAGGGGACCCCCTTTCCCCATTCATCTTTGTTCTCATGCCAGAAGGACTCAGTCATCTCCTTCATCATGCTGTTTCCTCTCAAGCGATCAAAGGCATAGTGCTTCATGGACTCCGCCCCTTGTCCCATCAACAATTTGTTGATGACACGATGCTCTTTGGTCATCCTTCGTCTTCCGAAGCCAAAACCTTTAAATAACTACTTGAGTTGTTCTCTGAAGCCTCTGGAACCTCGATCAATGCATCCAAATCCTAGCTCTTCTTCTTCAACACCCCTGTCTCCACTCAAAGAAATGTTGCATGCATCCTTGGATTCTCCATTGCCACGCTTCCATCCAAATACTTGGGCGCCCCTCTAATGGTCTCTGCTCTCAAGCATGCGTCTTGGCATACGCTGCTGGACAAATTGGAAGCCAAACTTTCCTCTTGGACCTATAGATTGCTCAACATATCTAGTCGGCTCATTCTGCTCAAATCCGTCCTCCAAGCTATGCCTCTATCTCTCTTTTCCATATTAGCAACTCCCAAATGGGTCCTCAAAGCAATTCGTAACCTTCAAAGGAGTTTTCTATGGGGATCTACAGGGCCCAACAAGAAATGGGCCCTTGTTAAATGGACAGAAGTCTGCCAACTGAAATCCAATGGTTGACTAGGACTACGAGATCCCCTTCATAGCAACTACACCATGGGAGCAAGAGTGTGGTGGAATTGGTTAGTAAAACCACACATTCCTTGGGCAAAGCTATGGCAAGACAAATATGCGCCTGGAAGTCATTGGGATGAACTAATTAGAATCAGTCCTAGTATCTCAGGCTCCATGATTTGGAACGCAGCAAAAATTCATAGTGCCTTCATCCAGGAGAATAGCTTTTGGGAAGTTCACTCGGGGAATTCGGCGCGATTTTGGGGGGATTCCTGGCAGCAACTCCCAAAACTTGCCTCAATTTTCCATAAACCCCTCTGGTAGACCCACATGCAGTGCACCAATCTTATTAATGTTTCTCAATTCTGGCAGCAGCAAGAGCCTCAAGATTTCCAACAGTGGAAGCCCGCAAACTCTTGGCAGGCGGATTGGCATGGAGAGACCTTCGCAGACATTGAACAAGATCTAAGTCACAGGAAAATCAAGCAGTCAAACCAGTAGGAAAAACTAAGGTGGGGAAGCTCTACAAAAGGGACCTTCACTACCACAGAAGCTTATACTTTACGTTATGTGCAAGGCCATATCGATAAAGATCAGCTATGGAACAACATCTCGCAGTCCAAACTATGGCCCAATGTTTCTACCTTTCTATCGCTCTTAAGCAAAAAGCGCATCCTCACCTGGGATTATCTGCAAAGAAGGGGCTTCATTGGCCCCTCAAGATGCCCAAACTTCTCTCTCCAATCGGAGACCATTCTGCATCTTATGGAGACCTGCCCCCTTGCGGCTCAGCTCTGGGAGCAAATCGACCGATGTAATCAAAGAGTAGGAAACCGTTAGGGGGACATAGCAAACACTCTGAGAACCTGGCCCAAGCTTCCGTATCAAAGTGCCATTCTGAATTCTTTATGGAATCTCATTGCAGGGTTTCTTTGCTAGACCTTATGGAAGGAACGGAACAACAGAGTCTTCAACAATAGTAAACGTCCTTATGAAATCCTCTAGCTTATCTTAAAGAAAAATATCCAAGAAACCTTGGCGCTTTGGTCATGGCAAGAAACCGATTGGCCAACCTCCCCTCAAGAGCAGCTCATTTGGAAATCATGGAATCTTAAACTATCCTGCGCCCCCTCTGATCTTTCCAGACCCTCTCCCAAGTCCGTCTCCCTAGTGCGTTGGTCCCCCCTTGCCATCTCCTCTTTCAAATTGAACTTTGATGGGGCAGCTAAAGGGAATCCTGGACAAGCAGGTTATGGAGGAGTAATTAGAAACGACAGAGGAATAGTCCAGTACATATTCTATGGTTCGATAGGAAAAGACACTAACAATGTCGCGGAAATGGAAGGCTTATGGAAAGGAATATGCATTGCTGATCAACACAGTTTCCACCCGCTAGAAGTAGAGGGATACTCCCTGATCCTCATCAATGCAGCAACTAGAATTCAAGCAGGAACCTCAGCTGCCAAAATTCCCTCTAGTTGCAGATTGCTCAGTAGGCTCGAAAATACTGAAGGAAAGGCTCAAGCGTCCCAACTGCATCATTTTTAAGCATGTAAAGCGTTTTGCCAACCAGGTAGCAGATATATTGGCCAACCAAGGGGTTGACCTGCATCACCCTCCCTACTCAGGCACTCTCAATGACTCAGAGGATATTCAACTCCAACAGAAATGCCATTCTTTGGCAATTCATGATATTCAATCCCCGGCTGCAGGTGATTAATATGGTTATTAATGAGGGGGCGGTCTTCCCACTGGGCAAGTGGCAGCCCAGATCCGCCAGCTGTAGGGGCGATCTACGAGCCTGCCACCCCCGTCCTGATAAAATGAATGCATCTCTTAATGATGCCCTGCAAATTTTCGTTAGCTGCTTTATCTTTGGCCTTCGATTCGCCTCTCCAGTGCTCTGTTTGCAGTCTACCTGCGTTGGAATGTTCAGCGCTTGGAGTGTCGCTCTGTGGCTCTTTAAGAACCAGCATTCGTTAGGTAGGCTGCATCTGAGGTCTGTGCATTATGTCATTTGGCTGTGGATGCTTTGCTTTTATGAGTTGACGCTGACACTTGGGCCTTGGCAGCAGAATCTAAGGTTCAGACCTCGGCCCTCTGTACAGAAGGCCTTGGTCTCTTCCTTGGGGCGCCCTGGCTCTCTCGTCTGTAAGCTCCAGTTTGTTTTAGTTTATGTTCGCATTGCGCCCCTTGGCGCTCAGGGGGACACTCCGGTCCAGCTCTCTGTGGTAAGTCTCGCCCCACCCCTCTACGTTCTTTCAGACTCTTATTCATCGTCATTCATGCTTCTGTCCACTATTCCACCTCTGGGATGGGTCAATTGGCTCTCGGCGAATTGTGGTGGGTGGCAAACTAGTCCTTTGTGCAACCTCTTTTGCAGCGACGCTCGAGAATGCCGCGTGAACGGCTCCACCTCAGCAGTCGTAGGGGTGGGTCTCGGGGAGGAGCTAGAGGAATAGCTTCCCCTCGGCGCTCCTCTCCCTTAATGGATTCCCCCTCTGAAGAAGTTAGCTCCCATGGGGCAAGGCGGGGCTGAGGCAGAGAAAGAGGCCGAGGCCGTGCAGCTGCGTGTTCGCACATCTCTCACCCCTCAACCCGTTTTCGGTTCCCATGTTCCCTGGACAATGCCACATATTTTGTATTGGTGCGGATTGACTAGTGCAAAAACGCATCCTCTCTAGAAGTCCCTGCGGAGCCTAGGCCACCTTCTCCTGTTCAATGTCAAAGATTGCAGCCTGCGGAAGCCTCGGGTGTGGTGGTGGGTCCAAGCGAGCTGGCAAAGGATGATGCTCCTTACACAGATACGAGTGCATCCGATCAATATGGTTGCAGAATTGTTGAGGAGCAACCATCCACCTCCGTGGATGCTTGAGCTCGTCTCCTCGCTGTTTTGGAGGTCGCTTCTACGGTTTCAGGATGTGTGTTCGGCTTCTACAGTGCGCAACGTTTTTTGTGGGATAGTTTTGTTCCTTTCAGGTCTGTTCAGGTCAAATTCAGTCTACATATGCATCTATGTCTGTTGGTATATCTATGTTTGTTTGTATCTCCTCGCAAAGGCCGGGATAGGGAGTTTTGGAATGTGTCAAGCGGTTTGGCTTTCAATGGGTTCTGGTCTGTGTCCAATTATCAGTCTTTCAGTCTTTCAGTCATGGTCGGTGTTATGGTCTCTTCTTCCAGTGTTAAAGTCCAACTGTAACCATCTCAGCATGGTGAATGTAAGCTTTTTTGTAACCCTTTTTGTATCATAATAGAAGTAGGATAAATTACACAAAAAAAATAATAGTACCCCTTCCTCTATTATCCATAATACTATCCTCTCTCCCTATATTAATATTAATAATAAGCCGTCCTCTATTATTAGGAAGACTAAAACTTCCTTTAAAAATATTAACTCTTCTTTAATTATTAATAATACTCAACCTTCCTATTGTATTAATAATTCTACCGACCCTTCCTTTATTAATAGTAGTAACTCTTTTTATTTATCTAATAATAAATCTATTAATATTTTTAGCTTTAATTTAGATGATCACGTTTGTAATATCTTTCAAAAAGTTTAAATTCTAATATTTCCCCTAAAAGGATTCTTATTGAAGATATCCTATGTTGTATTGAACCAGTATGAAGGATTTACTAAAAACACTAAGGAAATTATTACACAAGATTGTATTGTTCTTAGAAGGGCTATGCCTCCTAAGAGAAGCATTAATAAACAAGGGTTCATCTCCTTGAAATATCTTAAGAATTAGTTGGACATTGTTATTCTTAGAGAAAATAAAGGTGGAGTTGTTCTTGTTTTAAATAAAGAGGATTATGTAAATAAGATGTTGTATCATCATAATAATAGTGTGAGTTATAAGAAGATTTATAAGAGTCCTCTTAAAAGTTCTGTAAAGAATTTGCTAATGCCATTAAATCTGATAATTCCCTTAACCAATTGAAAACAAAGTTGGGGAAGCTAATCCCCTCACCCCTAGAATCTGTGGACTCCCTAAGATTCATAAAGAAAGTGCCCCTTCAAGACCCATTGTTAATACCATTGGTGGACCAATTTATCTTTTGGCCAAGCTCTTATCCCAAAAGTAGAAGCCATTGGTGGGCCTCACTAGCTCCTTTACTAAATATTCTTATTTGTTTGTTAATGAAATTAAAGCTATTGGGTAGGATGCTTCTAATATCTTGGTTAAATGTGATGTGGTTTCTCTTTACACTGAGATTCCCATTAATGAAGTTTTGGATATTATTAGTCATGTTAGAGGTCTCAACATGACCAAGATGGTCTCCCCTCTCTCCCCACTAGTAGCCAACCTTTTCATGGAAGTCATTGAGACCAAGGCCTTAGCCTTCGCATCTCTCTATCCGAAGTTTTGGAAATTATTTTTGATGATGTTTTGTTTATTTGGCCTCATGGTCATGATAATTTTGAATTATTCAAGAAACATTTGAATCGTCATTTCTAATATATAAAGTTTACTATGGGGGTTGAGAGTAATTGTAACCTTCCTTTCCTTGATGTTCTTATTTCCAGAAGTGATAATGGTCCCATTTCTTACCAGGTGTTCCATAAAAGGGCTCACATGGGGCCATATCTGCATGCTAACTCCCATCATCATCCAACACAAAAAAATTATGTGTTAGACACCTTGATCACCCATGCTTTAAGTATTTCCAATGAGAATGACCTTAAGCACGAGAAAACTCACCTGTTGGATGCTTTCATGAAAAATGGTTATAAGAAATGTGAGAGCATCAAGGCTTTCCTTAAATCCATCCAAGGTCTTAGACCAAAAATGGACCTTATATATCATATCACCAATGTTTAACTTCCCTATATTTAGGAAACATTAATAATTTTTCTCGTATTATAAAAAAATTTCAAGTTTACACCTCCAAAATGTTAAATACCATTCAGGGTATCTTGAGGTTAGTCAAGGATCATGTTGGCTCTCCCAACATGAAAGACATCTACTTAATTATATTATTATGTGGTGCTCCCTACGTTGGTGAAACAAGAAGATCTATTAAGAAAAGGATTCAAGAGCATATAGCTAACATTAAGCATCATATATTGTGTTCATCTTCTCTTGCAAAGCATGCTGAGAAAACAAATCATCATATTTGCATTGAAGACTTTAGGATCCTAGCTAAGATAAATCACTATCATCATAGGAAGTTTAGAGAAACCATTGAAATTGAAAAATACTTTGGCAATTTTAAAAGAGATGATTGTTGGAAGATCAACATGAACTAGATTCCTACCCTTCCTTCTAATTTTTCTTTCTCCTAAATCTTGTCTCCCCCTCCTTTTCTGATTTTAATTTTAATTTTTCTTTCTTTTGGGTTTATTATTATTATTTTTTATTTTATTTTCTGATTTATTAATAATAAATATATTATATATATATTATTATATATATATAATATATATATATATATATATATATTAATTCAATATATTATATTTATTTTGGTAGTTTTAGTATAATTACTCTTTCTCTATATAAATATTATATGTTTAAATATATATATACTATTACATACATCCATACATACATACATACCATAATCTAATCTTTATCTATTTATTATATATATATATATATATATTATATATTTATATATATCTATATATATAGTAGGGTCAAATGAACTTAGCTTAAGTGATATGGTTTATGATTTGTGTTCCAAGTAGTGTGGGTTCAAGTATCCAGAGATATGTTTGACCCTTGTGGCATTTATGAAATATCAGGTCTACCAAATAGAATAGTAGCAACCATTTCTATAAATTATTGATTGTGCCTATTCAAATTTACTCATGATTGTTAACACACACACACACACAACACACACACAATAATATTTATATATATATATATATATAATCTATAATATGTATATGTATATGTATATGTATATGTTTATGATATGTATATACACATATACATATATATATATATACACATATACATATACATTATATACTATATATATTACAATACTATATATATATATAATTTTAACTTTGAGTTGAGATTTATACAAAATTTTTATTACTAATTTAATTATTAAATTGTTTCTTGTAATTTTTAATTAGTTAGTGATTTTATTTACTCAAATATTGATTTATCAATAATAATTTATTTGTAATAAACTAATGTTATGGATATTTAATTATTACATAATGATCATAAAATAAATTATTCCTTTGACTTAAGTTATTATTAGGTCTAAATAAATGTCTATTCTTATTAATATTTTGTTATAGTAATTTAATTAATATTATTCACCCATATTATTGATTTTTAATATTTATTCTTTGGTTTATGATTCTTATGTATTTATTGAATTTTATTGTTTTTTAATTATTGTATATTTAACCCTTAAAATTACTAACCTTACACTTTATTTCACATAGGACATATGAATTTATTATTAACATTTTATAATAATTTAATTAGTCAAATGATTATTATAAATGATTTATTTTTATTTTTATATATATTTTTTAATGATAATTTTCTCTCACCTTTAACCTAATATTTTTTTATTTTTTTATTAATTTTTGAACAGCTATTTTCTTTGACTTTTGACCTAATCTTTGAGCATGTGGGAATTCTCCCCCACCCCAGCCCCATCCCCACCTCCCGACTTTTATTCCCCCTATTGGATCATATTCTCTTCATCTAATCGTCCCGAAGATGAACCACATTAGTTGGTTAGAAACGTGTCGACATTCTACAAACCTTGTGAAAGTTTATTTAAATCCCATGTCAAAATATTTTTGAGAAGTATGAGGTTTAAGAATCTTACTCACACATTTTTTACTTTTAATCACTTATCTCCATTTAAAGTTAATATGAAATTATATTACATCATGTGGACATCTAATTGAAAAAAAAATTAGTCACATTGGGTTATAATATCAACATTGGGTTATTGTTTTTTCTTTTTTTAAATTATAGCCAACATTGATTTTCTATTTAGAGATTATTTTATTTTCATTTTAAGGAGGACAAGTGTCAACTCCATGTTGAACACAGATGGAATTATAGATCCCCTCATATTGTAGAATGCACCCCTCAACGTATTTAATTTTGATGTTGAAAAAGGAAGTTGTGATTTTGATTATTTATTTTAATGTTAGTTATTTTAAAATTGTATAATAAAAAATTGATCATTGCATTACTTTTTATTACTGGAGGATTGATGTGCCTAAAAAGGATAGGGTAATGAGTGCTAAGTGAACTATTCAAAAATCATGAGAAATTAGTCAGTTACAACTACCTCTCATGGAAATGGTCATACATGAATGACTTACTTAACGCAGTTGAATCCCAAAATGATATCTAGTAAAAAATATTGTTCAATTTTCCTCTAATTTTTTTCAAAAAACAATGTAACCTTAAAATTTACAACCATACAAAATTTATTAGGATAAAATATTTGTGAAATAAAATCTTTAATTTTTATCCAAGGAAAAGTTGGCTTCTTTACAAAAAAAAAATTGCTTTACCTTGAAATGAAAAGTATATTTTTCCTACCAACCTTCATTTTTCAAAATTTTATTATGAATTTCCAATATAACCATACTAGTGATAGAAAGGAGAAGTTTCTATATCCCCCACTTTGATTTAGATATCTCTTGTGATGTGCTTTCTAACAAAACAAAATAAAAAAAAATTAAGATTACTCAATAATAATCATCATCATATTCATCACTTCTCATTATTTATATAATATTTATCCTTTTTTAAAATAAAAATACGATGACATTCCACTTTGGATCTAAAATGTTTTTCAAAGAAATTCAAAACAACTTAAACATTATAGTCATACACCAAATGGATGTTGAGGTGGCATCCATTGCTTAATACAGGGTTTTTGGGGTTTACATGGGGCTACTCTATGGATTTAACATGCCCATCCCCTTCAAACACATGTTGTATTCTATTCTTGGCTAATTAGATGTGTTTGTACATGAATAAATTATCTTCCCATGTCACTTCTTTCACTAGAAAATTCTTCCATTTGATGACGTACTTAATAATTATTCGATTTATTTTTTTCTTAATCATTTTCTCAAGGATTGTTTCTAGTTATTGTATGATTTTTCCTTCTTCATTAATCTCTAGTAAAATATTTTTATCTAGGACCTTGTCAATGATTACGTTATTTATCCAAGAAACATGGAAGACTAGATGTACATGTGAATATGGAGGAAACTTAAATTTATAAGCCACAACTCCAATCCCCTACAACACCTTATAGGGGCCATAATACCTTTATGCTATGTTATTGTCCTTCTTTTGTTCCCTATTGGACATATAGTTATACGGTTGAAGTCTCATAAATACCCTATGCCCCACTTCAATTTCCATTTCACTATGATGTTGACTTTCCTTGTCGTTTCAACATATTTTGTCATATAACCAAATTTTACTTCAATAGCTTGATAACCTCTTGTTGGTGCCCTATGTGGTTCTCCATTGTTTGAACCTTTGTAGTCACTTACAAAGGTAATGTGATGGATGTTAGGATATTCCAACACATAGGAAATAGTTAAGTATAACTTGGTCTAGTATAGAGTTAGGTAAAGTGTGTTTCTTTACTATGTACTTTTGTAACTTACAATCTGATGGTCACGATATGTAGTGATCCGACGGTTCATTCTCTCCTCGGTATTACCGACAATTGATTCTGTGTTAACACTCGATTGGTCCATGATTCTCTATTTTAAAGAGCCATGGAGGGTCATTTGTAGGTTAACTGTTCATGAGAGAAGCTTATGTAAATTTTCATTCTTTTATTAATATAATTTCCCTGGGAAACGGCCGGTTGGCTTTTTAGGCTGTGGACTGTTTCCCTCTTTGAGGGTTTTAACCACGTCAAAATATTGGTGTATTGATCTGTGATTTGTTTGTGAGTGGTGTCCTTTGGTGTTCTGTCTGAGGAACTTACCCTGTAAATTCCTACATGGTATCAGAGCTATTTGAGGGCCGCGTCTTTTGGTGATCCAAATCTGAAGCCGGTAGAACTGCATCAAACTTCCGTTTCCTAGATATATTGTTTCTGACTACTTTCAGGTTGAGAGGACTGCTCTATTGTGTTAGGAGCATCTGTTCCAGTGAGGAACCCCTTTCGTTTCATGCAAAAAGGTTTCTGGTAGCCCTAGCTACGTCATTTTTAAGATCTTGAGGTATACAGTGTTTATTTGCAGTTTCTAGTTATTTTCTCTCTGTTCATTATTTCGGTTTATTTAGCTTCTTTTTTATTACCGGATCTATACCTTTCATTTCTGCGTATGCTCTTTTCCCTGCAACTCTGTGCAATCTAGGAAAATCAGAAACACAGAGGAAGGATTTTTCTCATGTGTATGCTCTTTTCTGCTACGCCTTGGTGTGATCTCGGAAAATCAGAAACATTGAGGAAAATATTTAGTTTTCGGGTAAAGCTAACTTCAAGCCGCAAGGGTTTGTTTTTTTTTGTATGTCTGTACTGGGTTTTGTGCTTTTTGTTTTGTAGGGAAAAAGAACTTTCTCAAGCAAGCACGCAACCCAAAGCTTCAGTGAACAAAAAAAGAAAAGCCCCCCACCTTCTCTCTCTCTCTCTCTCTCTCTCTCCATCGCTCAAACATTCAGTCTAGCTCACTCGGTTCAAAGCTAATTTATGAGAGTATAGGTCTTGAGTTCAAGTCTCCTTTTTGTTGGAAAGGGGGCATTTTTTTATTTCTGTACATTCCCGCACTTTGTCGGTGCCTTCATCAACATTTCTTCAGAAAACCATAACTTCTTCATCCAGAAGTCAATTTTTTTTAACCAGCCTAATGTTTCACTATCTTTCCATTGGAACACTTAGTTTCAACATATATAGCTTCAGTTTCTATTAAAATGGAAAGTCCATGCCAATTTATTCTTGACAACACCAACTACTTCCAATGGTGGTCTTACATTGTGGATTTACTTAGAAGTGAAGGTCTTTACAGAATAGCCTCAGGCCAAGAAACCAAACCGAAAGATGAAGATAAGGCAGCTAAATGGGAAAATAGGCAAGATCAAGCACGTGGGTTGATAGGGATGTCTATTTCTCCAGATCTTAGATTCCATATTGCAGAACTTAATACTCCTGATGAAG
>APFE031648816.1:96794-124226 GCA_000404065.3 Pinus taeda | reverse complement strand
TGAGATCCAGTGGGAAATCTCTATGTATATGTGTTTTATGTGTTATGCTCTCGCATTTTTATTTTTCCTGTGATTTAGAATTCGTGTGCAGGTAATTTCTGTTCGGGTTAAAACCTACACACACAAAATGACGAAAATTTGAAGATGTTGACAGGCTAGAATTTACCACCAACAGTTAGGGGATCTCCCCGATGCAGAACCCCAATTAGACTCTACACCGTTTAGTTTAGGGATCTCGTCTGGTATGTAGGGCTGACTGCCATCTTCTTGGTTGAAGTTTGCTTCGGACAAGAAAGGGAATATCAGATAAACGAAATGTACAAAATTAAACAAGCACAAGTGAGTAACTAATGAATGCCCCATAAAACATATACCATAAATAGCAACAACATAACTTCAAAGCATGAATCTTAAGAAAAACATCGTTAGCAAGAGTTCAAATAAGGCAATGCATAGATAAAATATAAACCTAGAAACCAAGAATGAGTTCAAGATTGTTAAGCATTTAAAACACAAATGATTGCACAATCCACAATGATACTATGCCAATATTAATAAAATAGTTTATCAACATAAGCATAAGGCCAACATATCAGATACCATCCATGTGTTGCAAAGAGAACTCATAGAACTAGAAGACACATGAGGAGACAGTACACCAAAGCTCATAGGAACTTCCAATTCATTAAGCTGATAATATTAATTGCACCAAGATACAAGATCTTCATCGAATCCAATAGTGGAAATCTATTATTACTCCTTGCAGTCATTAAAAGAGCATAAGTTCTCCAAACAATATGCACCAGAATAAGTCCAAAGCTAAAAATTCATTACAATATGACATGAGGGTGTATTTATAGAAAAGAGGGCAACTTTTGGTCTACCCATGACTCTTGGACTTCCTCGTGACCCTTAGACTTCCTCACAACCTTTAGACTTCCTCATGCCTCCTCAAATTCCTACTTTGTTCTACTCTATCCTATCTTGCTATTCACAACAAAACAAGCTAATTCTACCCTATCAATTTAGTAATAAATAATTATGGAACATCTATGTGCAACTGGTCCACAAGATAGGTATGCTAGAGCTTGTATTCAGTGATTATTGGAGTTATCTTTGGTTATTCTTCATCATGTCTATGGAGGAATTCAAGGGCATATAGAATGAGAGTGCTTCTCTTGACCTTGATCTGATTGGCCAGAGTTACTAGCCTCGTGTACATCCTCACCGGTCCCACCACGTATCATGTAATTTTCTCCTTTGTGACCTGCAAATCACTTGTGTTGGAAGCCTACCTAAAAGTGTCGAGAAATGCTTGAACTTCCTATAATATTTCCTCTTGCTTCCTCACTTCTCCAACTGCTCCAATAGATGGAACCCCATGAATTTCGATCACTAAATCTAATCCACTCAGAAGATGTTTGTAAGAAGCAAGGATCTTATCAACATCTCTAGCTATCTTATCTCGTGATTGGATCTTAATGCATAGCTAGACTTTCTCGTTCGAGGTGGTAATCCATTCTTTCTTTGGGAGAACTGCCGGTGCCTTTGGATACTTATTTGTCCATCATTTATATTGTCTAGAGCTGTAACGATTTCTTTCAGCATGGAGGATTTTTCTTTCATGTTGGCTTGTATGGATATTATGGGGACACAATGTGATGCAACTTCAACATCTCTTCGTAAACCACTTCCATGGCTCCTCTTAGGGTTTCAACTTCTTCCTTGATTGGGGCCTGCAATCCCTTCGTGCTTGAGTGAGCTAAGAGAAGTGTTATATTCCCTTCTTCTAGCCTCCTCCTATCTTCTGCTATGGAAGCTCTTTATTTAGATGCATAGAGCTTGCCTTGGAGTTCTGCAATTTGCTTGTTCATTTTCCCAACATTCAGCTCAGTTACGATCACAAAGGTTGTCCTGGCCAAGGTGATCATTTCATGATTTATCATGGTGCCTAAGACGATTTCCTTCTCCGTGGTCATGGAAAAAGGTTTCACAGTGTTCCTAGCATAATATTTCCTCCTTTCTTGCATGATATTACAATTGAATTGATCGAAGGTAAGCCTAATCAGGTCCAACAACTCCTCTTCTGCCTCATCAGTAATGCCTAAATCCTTAAGAGGAAGATTCCCTACATTGATGGGAGTGGATGGGGGAACATCTATCGATGGGAGTTCAGCTTGCTCATTGAGTTGCTATTGTTGTTCAGACTCTCACTGAGATTTCTTATCGGCCTCTTTCTGTTGTTTTTTTTTTTTCAGTTCCTCTTCTTCCTGCCTTTTCTTTTCCTCTTCGACCTTCCTCCTCTGTTCCTCCTCTAGTCTCTTCTTTTCTTGCTCTTCTTGTTCTCGTTTCTTCTCGAGCTCTTCTTCCTATTTTTGTTTCTCCTCCTGCTCTTTCTGTTCCTGCCTTTTATTTGATTCTTCCTCTCGAGCGCTCTATTCCTCTTCTTGTC
Source organism: Pinus taeda (assembly GCA_000404065.3). Taxonomy (NCBI): domain Eukaryota; kingdom Viridiplantae; phylum Streptophyta; class Pinopsida; order Pinales; family Pinaceae; genus Pinus; species Pinus taeda. The sequence continues at coordinate 121,774 of APFE031648816.1, read as the reverse complement.
TTTTCAGTCGTTCTTCCTCCTTTGTTTCTTTCTTCTTTCTTCCTCCTATCGTTTTTTCTCAGGTTGGTCTTCGGGCCGTTGGTCTCTTGATTTATGCGACCATATTAGTTCTTCTTCCCTTTTTGTTATAGATCTAACCCAAAAATATTTGAGAATATAAATAAACCCAAGAAATGATAAGATCTGAATATAGAAATGCTTTTTTATTATCAAACCCTTAAGGTAGGGCAACACCATACATTCACTCCTTAAGGAAGGAGAACACTCCACAAGCCATATGCCTGTTCATACAATAATCCTTCACAATTCCTTGACATATTTCTTGACACCTCTCCATGTGGAGTCTCTAGCCTCTATATAGGCCTCATACATATAATACCATGGATCATTACCATGGTTCCCTTCATACCATCGACTAATACCATGGGCCCATTACATTAATACTAACTACTTGTGGTCCCTTACTTGATATGGGTTAACCACCTTATTTATTACTATGGCCCATCCCATTATTACCTTGGGTACCTCCCTTGGTACCCCATATTATCCCCACTAGGTATATAACATTCCACCCCCCTTAGCATGTTTCGTCCCCGAAACATAGGAAGAACACAAATAATAAGATCTACTCAAAAGAGTAGTCCACTGGTACCATGCACGTGCATCTAGCCATCAAAGAAAAAGGTGAACCCTCGATCTCGCTGGTGCCTCGCTCGCTTGAGATGGAAGTTGACCGTGGTAGCTATTCTGTGTTGGTGTGTAGTAGGTGGATCTTCGCTCCTCTCTATCTATCCTGCGGGGGTTCTTGTCCTTGTGGCGAATTGGTTGCCATCTTGATGGTTGTCTTGCGGGGTGATGTGGGTGATGATATGTTGAAGTTTTAACCCACAGTGTCTTTTTCTTTAATTCACCCCTTACTGGAGCCTAACTGTTATGTTGTGGTGTCTTATCTTCCAATATTACTTCAACCACTGAGCCCTCCTCAGATGTATCAGCACCTGTAACCTTTTTTGCTTCCGTCTCTGTTTGTGTTTGATTGTCGATCATCACTGACTCATCATCTAATATGTTAGACCCTGGAACATCTTTTGCTTCAGCCTCCTTGGACTCTACCTGTTTATTAATGGAAATATCCTATAATGTAATTTTCTTCTTTTTATACCAGAGCTTCAGGAATTTCTTCTGTATATTAATATTAATAGTACCCATTGATTCCATCCAAGGGTATCCCAAAACAACATCCATGTTATCCATATCTGAAGCATAAAAATCACCATGAAACATATATTTATCCATAGAAAGCTTCAAATCCTTATAAATTTGAACATCATCATCGTTAACCTATGTATTTTTAATGTGTTTTGTTGGAACTTGCAATCTTTTTGCCAAATTAACATTGATAAAATTATGCTTGCAACTAGGATTGATAGAAACAATGATCTTCTCTTTCTGAATTAATCCATGAACCTGTAACAAGGTACCAGTAGGAAATAGACCCACATGTTTCTCCTTATCTTGTTTTCTGGCATGAGACCATCTGTCTAAAAGTAATTTTTCAAATTCTTCATCGGGCAAGCTGAAACACTTCTTTTGGTTAAGTAATCCCCACCATGTGGCTGCCTCATTTTCAAAATAATCCATTGCCACCCATTTCCAATTGTGTCTAAATAACCTCTTGTATTCATTTATGTGTTCTTCAATAGTAGAACCATTATCTTTTCCTGTAAAAGCCATGAAGAGGGTTTTGAAAAAATTCACTTATTTGGTGAAAATTTGAAATTGTCACAATTTAGTCAATATTGCTCAGAATCCCTATTATGAACTATTTTTGGAAATGGAATAACCATTTTACATCTACCCATGTGATAGAAATTCTGATCCAGGCACTAGAATTTTAGATCTGCACTGCAACTCTCCCGCCGACCCCAAAATTTCTGCAAAAAGCGCTGATTTTAAATTAGTGATATCTCCCTCATCCGGACTCCGATTCGACCGATTTGTTTTTGGAAATAGAGTTTTTTCAACATAGGATCCAGATCTACAATTAGATTTTGCAGATCTTGCACTAGGACGTCCAGATCTTCACCGCCAACTCGCTGCCCTGAAAAATTGTCTACAACCCCACTGATTTTTAGATCAGCGATATCTCCTTCATCCGGACTCCGATTCGACCGATTTTTTTTTTGAAATCAGGTATTTTTTCACATAGAATCTAGATCTGCAATTAGATTTTGCAGATCTTGCACCAAAACGTACAGATATGATCTTCAAACTCGCCGCCCCCGAAATCCTGCAAAAAATAAGAAAAAATTCTCCATTGTTTTGCCCAAGAAAGTGCTCTGATACCACTTGTTATAGATATGACCCGGAAATATATGAAAAATATAAATAAACCCAAGAATAACAAGAAAGTGTTCTGAATATAGATAGAAATTCTTTCTTATTGATATCAAACCCTTAAGGTAGGGCAACACCATACATTCACTCCTTAAGGAAGGAGAACACTCCACAAGCCATATGCATGTGCATACAATAATCCTTGACACTATTCCTTGACAATATTTCTTGACGTGGAGTCTCTAGCCTCTATATAGGCCTCATACATACAATACCATGGATCATTACCATGGTTTCCTCATACCATCAACTAATACCATGGGCCCATTACATTATTATTAACTACTTGTGGTCCCTTACATGACATGGGTTAACCACCTTATTTATTACTATGGCCCATCCCATTATTACATTATTACCTTGGGTACCTCCCTTTGTACCCCATATTATCCCCCCAGGTATATAACACTTTTCCTCTTGAGCTCTTACTTTTTCCTAGCTAAGATCATGTTTCTCTGCTCTAACGTTTTGTCATCTTCACCCTCAACTTGGTTCCTCAGAGGTTCTTTTGTTTCTTCACCTTTATGCTTCTTTAGTTTCCTTTTTGCTCTTTCTTTCCCTTAAGTGAGGTTGACCTTTCTTGTAGGCTTACATTCTCTTGGGAATGCCCAACTTGCTTGTCCTCCTTTTCTTGTTGTTTGCTTGGGCTGACTCCCTGGTTGCGTTGTACCAATTTCTAACTTTATCCTCATGAGAATGCCTAGTGTGTGGGTATGAGCCATTGAAATTGGTATTCTTACAGTGAGCTGCTACCACTCTTTTGAGGTCATAAGTATGGTGATTCAATGTCATAAAATAGAATCCCTTTATAGCCTTAGTTTCCGCCTCAACTTCCTTGAAGTTTTCAACAATATATGCCTCAATAATGAGAGGGAAGGTGAGCCAGGGCTTATTCTTCCATTTACTCAACGTCTTTGAAAAACCCGTGGTCATTTGATAACATACCTCCTGCAATAGTAATTTGTATGTGGCAAATATAGGAATTGCTTGAGGGGTTTTGTATGATCCAAAGACCCTGATGAATGTGCCCTCCTGGATAGGGAACCAATCTGCCACTTTAGCGATAGTTTCCATGGTCCTCTTCGACATGCAAGGAGGATCTTCTCCGAAAAACAACTGGTATATTGGGGCGATGAATGTATTAGAGGCGAACTCATGTACACTTTTATATCCTGGGTCTCAAAAGATCTTATAGTGTTGGTGCACATGTTCCTCCATAGCTATAGTCCAATTGTAGCTCCAATGGTCGAACTAACATCTCACACAAACCGCATCCAATAGGTATGAGGCCATAGAATTCTAATGGTTGGTCTGCCTTAGGATGTTTTGCTGCAATTATGTTAGTCCTTATTACATAAACTAGGATACTAGCCCAGTTGAAGATTGTACCTCTAGTAGCAACAACATACATTATGAGGACCCATGTCCCGAGGAAGGTATCGATGTCAGACTTGTTGTACAAGCGATTCATCATTGCAACAATGGGTTGGTAGACTTTCTTTAGACCTTTTTTCCTGTATACTTGGTCATTCATTACCAGGAACTTAAAAGGGTCTTGCCACCAATTCCTTAAAATGTCCTTAGTTGAAATTGTGAAATTTGATAGCCATCGATTATTGAGTGATTCCTCCTTTTTCGACAACATATAATAAGCAACAATTTTTGCCGAAGAGACGGCTGCGAAAGCTTCACCTGTATGATTTCTCACTGTCCACCGATCTGTGTTTGTGTTTGTGTATAATCCAGTTGATGGTCTCTTCGCACAGGAAGATAGGAGGATGTGAGGCCACTTTGTCGAGGACCTCTTGACGTTGATATACACTTGAAAGTCTTTCTGGTCCTCAAGGATGTCCAATTTAGAAAAATCTGCATAAACATCGAACCAGGAGAGCTTGTTGGTATTGTTGAAGTTACATGTAGTGTCCCTGTCAGGCTAGGAGGTAACTCCTCAAATGAACTATGTTTATTCATTAAGATTGTTCATGGTTATATAGGGAGTGACTCTTGGGTTTCACCTCTCGATGACTCTTCCTTTTTCATTATTTATTATTTACATTATCTACAAGTGTTCGCCTAATCCCCGTGATTAGGTGTCAACATTCCCCCCCTTAATCTGAAGGGATGTTGGTGAGTCCAAGCATCGTTCTGAATCTTTCAAGGTTTTCTCTTCCAAGTGCTTTGGTGAAGATGTTTGCAACCTGCTCATCAGTGGAACAATGACGTAGATGTATTGTCTTGGCCTCAACACGAGGTCGAATCAGATGGTATTTTGTATTGATGTGCTTTGTTCGATCATGGAACTTTGGGTTCTTGTCCAACTTTATTATAGAGGTAATCATGAGTGGAGTTGAATGTACTTGTTTTACCAGAATTTTCCTGAGGCACACAATTTATTTTGTTGCCTCAGCTGCTGCCACATATTCTGCCTCTGTTGTGGAATCTACTGGAACTGATTGTTTGCGTGATCTCTAGGAGACAGATCCTGATCCAAGACCCGTAGCATAACGAAAAGTAGATACCCCGGTTTCTTTGTCTCCATCGAAGTCTGAATCAGAGTATCCGACCAAGCTAAAGTTGCCCACCTATGTATGCTTGAGCCCAAAGTCTTGAGTTCCCTTCAACTACTTTAGAAATCTTTTTGCAACAAACCAATGTCCCTCACAAGGCTTTTGCATAAACCTAGAGAGAATTCCAACGTCAAACAAAATATTTGGTCTTGTAGTAGTCAGGTAGTTGAGACTTCTTATAAGCTGTCCATACTTTGTTGCATCCTCAAATTATTTTCCTTCAATGGGTGTGAGCTTTAAGTTTTGTTCCTTTGGAGTAGTTAGAGGATTGCACTCAGCCATGCCAAACGTGTTCAATAGATCTCCATTGTACTTCTTTTGAGAAAGGAATATAGCCTTTGGATGTTGAGTTACTTCAATACCAAGATAGTAAAGAACATATCCCAAATCAGTCATTTCAAAACCTTTCCTCAATTCCTTCTTTATGGATGTAATGTAGCTCTCATTGTTCCCTGTCATCAAAATATCATCTACATATACCACAAGATATACAACTGTTTTGCCAACTTTCTTGACAAACAAAGTTGCATCATCAAGATCATAATTTTTGAAGTTGAGTTTCAGAAGGTGCTTGCTTGAGGCCATACAAGGATTTCACAAGTTTGCATACTTTATGTTCATGTCCTTTCACAACAAATCCTTCAGGCTGGGACATAAAAACATTCTCTTTTAGATCTCCATTCAAGAAATCAGTTTTTACATCCATTTGATGGAATTTCCAACTGTTCTGAGCTGTTAAGGCAAAGAGTGTCTGGCTGGTAGCCCATTTTGTTGTGGGGGTAAAAGCCTCCTCATAATCAACCCCTTCCTTCTGTGCAAAACCTTTTGCCACAAGCATGGCTTTGTGCTTGTCAAGTGAGCCATCAACTTTATACTTGTTCTTATAGACCCACTTGCAACCAATTGGTTTGGTTCCCAAGGGAGGATCAACTAGCTTCCAAGTGTCATTCTTTATGAAGGCATCATACTCCTTTTGCATCGCTTCTTTCCATTCATCATGAGAAGCAACTTCTTTGAAGGAAGTTGGTCCAAAATCTGTAGACAAATTCAGTTCACAATCATAAGAAACATCCATATCAATAGGTGAATCAGAATCCTCTACATCACCTCCATTTTGCCTAGTTGAATTTTTTGTTCTTATCTTTCCAATCTCATCAGGATTAACACTTTCAAGTGTCTTTGTCAACCATTTTGGGGGAACTTTCTAAGATGGCCCAGGCTGCTCAGTTGATTGAGTTGGGACTGAATCAAGATTGATTCACCCAATTCTGTCAATCACATCACTCAAAGTATCAACAGTGGTTGGAGTTTCATGTGGGGGAGAGACTGCTTTAGAAGAATATTCCACAAATTGATCCAGTATAGGAATCCCCCCTTAAATATGTGGAAGTTGATTATCAAATTCTTGAAATGATTTTGCATTTCCAAATCTATCCAAGTGATCAAGTTTCCGCTCAACAACATTGTCAGTGTTGGAAGATTCAACGATTATTACATCTCTAGATACAACAAACTTTTTATTGACTTCATCATAGAGACGGTATGATTTGGAGGTGTTTGAATACCCCAAGAAGATACACTTATGACTCCTTGCACCAAGTTTGTTTCTATGTACTTTTGGTATCAAGGCATAGCAGGTGGAACTAAAGACCCTGAGATGCTTTACCAAAGGAATGTGGCCATACCACATTTCATAAGGAGTCTTGTTTTTAATAGCATTAGATGGACGTCTATTCTTTACATATACAACACATAGAACTGCATCAACCCAAAACATCAATTTTACATTCTTGACAAACATCATGGAACGTACCATACTTAAGATTGTCCTATTCATTCTTTCAATTACTTCGTTCTGTTGGGCATGATAAGGCACAGTTGTTTGATGTTTGATCCCATGTTGGAAAACATAGTTTTCAAATTCATTTGAAGTGTATTCTTTTCCATTATTAGTGAGAATAGAGCCAATATGAGATTGTGCATCATTTTCAATCCATGTATGAAAGTTCTTGAATGTTTGAAAAGCATCAGATTTGTTCTTCAATGAATAAACCCAACACATTTTGGTGTAGTCATCAATAAATGTCATCATATATTTATTTCCATTTGTAGAAGGAACATGCATTGGACTGCATAAATCCGAATGAAGGAGTTCAAGTTTTTTTATGTGCTCTGGAATGTGAGTCATTTGCTATGCTTTCCTAGAATGCAAGCATCACATTACTTAAGTTTCCTAGGAATTGTAGGTAAACCAGCAACACCATTTTTCTTCAACAAGGGAAGGTTGTCATAGTTCAAGTGTCCAAGTCTAGCTTGCCATAATAGACTTGATGGAAATGTACCTTCATCATAATGAGAATTGTATGAGAAATTTTGTGCACGAGCAAAGGTACCTTGCAGCTTGAGAAGCCTTTCTTCTTCTATCTCCGTCATGACAAGTGAGTGATCTGATGCTTTTCTCACCTCAACCTTGCCATCAAACATATGAATGGAGTGTCCTTGCTAGTGGATGTGGACCCCAAGGACAACAAGTTTCTCCTCAGCTGTGGGAGATATAAAACATCATGCAGAAGAAAGTCTAGAAGACCAGGAAATTTGAGCCTAATTATGCCAAGCCATGATGGATTGAGTTTTGATTTGTCTACAAAGTATATTGCTCCATCAACATTGGCAGTAGATTCTTCAAAAAATTCTCTTCTAAAAGTCATGTGGCAAGTTTCTCTTGAATCAAGCAACCAATCATTTTTCCAAGAAGCAAGTGAAGCATTAAACAAGTCTTCATTTACTCCAATATTACAATGTGCCAGAACATAGTGAGCGCATTTAGGTGCTTTAGCTTTCTCTTTGTCATTGGTTTTACCTTTGGGTTGATTTCTTTCCTGCTCAATTCTGTCCCAAGGCAACTTGCATGTAGATGCATCATGTGATCCATCTCTATTGCAACATATGAAATGCAAATTAGACTTTTCTCCTTGAGAGTGTCTGCCCCCCTACCTCTGAAATTTCTTCTTCCTCTTCCTCTTCGACCACCTCTTCCTCTGGAAGAATCTTGAGCAAGATTATTCTCTCTATGTGCAAGACACACAACTTCTTCAGAAGACTGAGGAGCTACCTTCTTCCCAAAATATTTCTCTCCCTCAGCAAATTTATTCACAAGGGAGTCAAAGGTAGTTTCTTTAAGGTTTCCATTTGCTTGCAATGACTCAAGATAATTAGAATAAGTGGGATAAAGTGCCTTGAAAAAAGCTATCAGAGGAATGTCTAGTTCAACATTAGTGACTTTGATATCATGCATAATAGATTTTACTTTTGATGCAAGAGCAAGAGGATCATCATTTTGTAATTCAAGGCTGAACAATTTAATCACCAGTTGAACAACTTCAAGCGCAGATTGTGAGTCGTAGAGTTCCTTCAATTTTTGTAAGGCTTCAAAAGCATTCAAAAATGGTGAAATATGGTGACTCACCTCTTCATTTACAAATGCTGCAATCAAGGCATAGGTCTTGTTGTTCTTGTTTTCCCAAATGGTGACCTCCTTGTCTAAGGTAGGCTTTGCTAGTTCATTGTCTCCTTGTCCAACACAAAATCCTTTCCACAACTCATTAAAAATGAGAGTATGTTTGATCTTCCGTGACCATTTTGGATAGTTCTCTTTGCCGGTGAGAACCACTCCCACAATAGATATCAATGAATGCAGAGGTTTATACGGGGGAGGTTTATATGGGGGAGGGTTATATGAGGGAGGTGGGTTCGGCCCCTACAATTATGACTGTCACATTGGGAGTGTATGGGAGAGTGTGTGAATGGAAGCAGCATTTGGGAGCTACATTACCACAATGATGAATGAGCAGCAATGAATGAACAACGATGAAGGGTGGTTTCATTTACACGAAACGAAGTTGGGAAGGAGTCGGGAATGTCACAAGAGTTGAGCTCCACATAGTTAATATTAATATACAGAGTCATACCTCATTATACATGAGTAATTCTAAAATTTGCCGAGTAAGACCTTTCAAACCACTTGTGACTGTAGTGAGCATCCTTCTTTCTCATATTGAAGTTGTTGGGGCTATTATAGCTTCTCTCCAAACCCCGGAACACGATCTTACCTGAAGTGTTCCTCTGTGGGCTTTCAACGAATCTTGGTGGTATTTATAATACAACAACGACGTATCATAGTCACCAAAGTGAGGAAGGATTCAAATAGTCAGGCTTGGATTCAAATAGTCAAGTTGTATGATATATTCGTATTCAAACAGTGATATGGAAACATTAATATACCGCTGCAATAAATATATAGGAGCATGTCAACATTAATATAGTTGGGCCAGCATTAATATACTAAGCGTATTGAAGGTTTGCATATAGAAGCAGATCCAAGGGCTGTGTATAAGAGCAGAGTGGAGGGCCAACTCAACCTCCCGAGCATTATGGAGTTGATGGTGAGAGAGACCGAGAACAATAGCGCAACCGAGGTGCCAAGGTTGCCGAGGTTGGACCATGCATGGGAGGAGAGGGACCTGCGCAGGTGAGAAGCATTACACCAGATTATCACACACATGGTAGAGATCATAAGAATGAAGAATATGGAAGACTGCAAAAATGACAGAAGGGAGTTACAAGGGTAGAGAGGGAAGCCAAAAATGGTGTTGGCTCTGATACCATGTTAAACTCACATGGAATGTAAACAGTCATAAATGATAGAACATTGAGTTGCATCTATTATTCACAATGATACATATATATAGTACATTGGTGTGACCCTTGGATTCATATTCCAAGTGGTCTCTTGGACTCAGATGGCTGTTCATATTCCATTGGTCTCTTGGACTCCGATGGTTGTTCACATTCCACACCAACTCAAAGAGGATTAGGTGTCCAACAATCCATGTAAATAGGAGGCAGTGGGATGTGGTAGCTCTCATATATGCTGCTTTCGACGCTCCTCTGGGAAGGCTTGACTACCGGAGGTGCCATCTCACCAGAGAAAGAGGAGATTGAAATGCACTCGAGAACGACGTCACATGGCATGTCAAATGAACAATCCCATGATGAGAGAGACAACATGAATAATTAAAACTAGAAGCAAAACATAAATCACAGCTTCAGAGCTCTTGACAAGGTCCCAGGGAAAAAATTTGCTTAAGAGAGGTCGACGGGGTGCATAGGTCAGGGGTCACTGGGTCACAAAGGTAAAATGCGCGATTTAGTGACAAGGGTAGGTTAGGTCGCATGGATGAGTGGGTTGCCTAAGTTTCAAGGATTGCTGGGTTGTGAAGGTTGTAGGGTTGCAAGGTCATGAAATTTGGCCTATTGTGACTTTTCGCTGTGTGACATCGTTCTTCAGGGTGGCTCGGTGAGAGGGCAGAGGCTCAAAACTTGGGCTTAGGTCTTCTTTGGATCCAAAAACCTAAGCCAAGAGAAACGAAAGCAAGAATGGGTGAGAGATGGGCCTAGTTGCCTGGGCAAAGAGAGAGATGGATGGAGAAACACTCAATTGGAGGGTTTCCAAAGAAAAATTGAGTTCAAAGGTCATGGGAGGCAAATAAAATCCTTCCCTCAGGGAAGGCGCAGGGTAGGATGACAAACACAGACAAATGGTTGAGAGAAATGATTGTAGGGAGAGGAAAGGTCACCTACCTAGAGGAAGTCACACGCCCTCTCAATCGCCGAGCCTCTTCGTCCGTCGAGCGCTCCAATGACACTCAACAAATGAACTGAAGGATCGATCGACTATATATAAAAAGGTCGCATGTGTGAGGGTTGCTGAGTTGTTTAAGGTCACAAGGTCACATGACATCCAGTTCTATGGTTTTACGACTCGGTGACCTTGTGACGCAGTGGCCTCCAAGGCGAGGTTGCGTGGGTTGCTAGGTTGCATACGTGAGCGAGGTGGGGGGTTGCGACCTGTCGAACCAGTCACGTCGTCGCATGGTTGTGTGGCCAATGAAAGGTTGCAACTTTGGGGCATGACCTAGTGACTTAACTTAGTCAAAAGGAGGCAGGTCGTAGGGCTGCAAATTTTAAGCACATGAAAGCTTACTTCATGCAACCTAAAACTTAAGCAAAAGAAATGAACTTTGTCTCCGAAATTTAGACTTGTGAAGGGATCTAAAGGGGCTTGGCTAATAGTAGGAACGTCAAGACGAAGCTTTGGAAGTGAGTGATATATATGGACATAGTGTAGGCGAATTTTGGAGGGTTGTTGCAGTGGCTACAACAATCGACGATTCATTGGTAGAACCTCAGTATATCTACTTATGCTTGATGTCGGGATGGAGTGGACCTTCGTGAGTGCTTTGTTCCATGATTATGGGTCCCACTGATGCCTCTAGGTTTCCCTTAGTATTGATCAGAAGTCCCTAACTACTTTGACTTGGTTTGTTACCACGTAGAGTAAAGATATAATAAATAAATAAAAATTAAATAAAATAAAAAATCAATGCAATGTTAACCTTTAAATCAGACAAAGAAAGAAATAAAAATAAAAAATAATAACAACAAAATAAAAATAACCGTTTTAAAAAAATAAATAATAATAATAATAAAATGATTCATAGTATTGGAACCCATGTATTTATGTGGAATATAGTCTATTTAAAGGGGGAAATTAAACGAGCCTAGATCCATCTTAACTCCAGATCTACCAAGCACTAAGAGATCAAATATCTTTAATGATTAATAATTAATAATTAATTTTATTTTTTAATTAATTTAATTTTTATGTAATTTGAAATAGTCAAAATGTTTTAATTAATAATTATATTAGATATCATTTTGGGATTCAACTGTGTTAAGTAAGTCATTCATCTATGTGGTTCATTTCACTAGTTTCAATCCCACTTCTTCACCCCTTTGAGCATCACCCGATGCAATGCGTGCTAAGTGGACTATTCAAAAAATCATGAGAAATTAGTCAGTTACGACTACCTCTCATGGAAATGGTCATAGATAAATGACTTACTTAATGCAGTTGAATCCCAAAATGATATCTAATGTAATGCACTGTGAAAACCCCTCAATACTTAAATTCAAAAGAGTGAAGGGAACTCTACTTGAATGGTTCATGAGGCATAATACTTGCTAAGGTTTTGCAAGTGGGGTAGCAAGCTAAGTGGGTTTGATTGTGGGAAAAACTCCACAATTAAGCGCGCTTGAGCCAAAGGCGATTTGGGATGGGTGACCTCCCGGGAAGCCCTGGTTACTGGGTGCAAGCCCCGAAAGTGATGATTGACGCTTTGTGATTCATTTCACTAGTTTCAATCCCACTTCTTCACCCCTGTGAGCATCACCTGATGAGTGCTAAGTGGACTATTCAAAAATCATGAGAAATTAGTCAGTGATGACTACCTCTCATGGAAATGGTCATAGATGAATGACTTACTTAACGTAGTTGAATCCCAAAATGATATCTAATGTAATGCAATGCAAAAACCCCTCAATACTTAATAATGATAGTTATAATTTTATTTTATTTTCATTTTTTTGTAATTTAATTGATTCAAAATATTTAGGTAACATAACACGACATGAGAACATTTCCTCACACTAAACTAGAGTGAACCTATTAACACAATAATTAATAATTTCTATTTTTATTATTATTTAATTTAATCGAATCAAAATATTTTAATTAATAATATATTTTATTTTATTTTTTATATATAACTGAATCAAAACATTTAATATGAAATATAACATAACATAAATCAAAAATCTATAATTAATATAAGGCTTCTTTTTTATGGAGATGACTCTATTATGATTGCTAAATCTGCTCTTGGTTTGCAAGAGCACTTACTATCCCTTGAGCAATTTTTTGGATAACATTTTATGCTTTTCAAAATGGTGTAGAGAGCCAGAGTGATTCCGATGATTCTCTATGGTTGTGAACTGTGGGCCATCAATAGATTTGACATGCAATGAAAACAAATTGAGAAAATTTAGAAGCCTTTGATTACAAACAAATTCAAAATTAAAAGTGCAGTTCCTTATGCTATATTGTTAAGTGAAATAGGGGCTGCTCCTATTGAAGCAATTGCTATGGTGCAAGTCATAAGGTATTTAAAAAAAAATGAGCAAATGGAAGATTGCATATGACGTAAGGTTGTCTTTAATGACCTATTGTGCAAAAGAAAAAATATTTGGATACAACAAAATAACAAATGGTTTAGTAAATGGCGTATTTGCTTGAACATGTGTCCCATAAATAATAAAGAGATAAAAACTCTTGTTAGGGATAAGTTCCACAAGCCTACTTGGGATAAGGAGTTGGGGAGAAAGAAAAGTACTATATTGACGTGTTTAATCCCACTCAGAGTCATCAACAAAAAGTGTACATAGATGCCAATATTTATTGGAGAATGAAAATTCTTGTCCTGACGATGAACCACACTTGTTAGTTCGAAACGCGTCGACAAGTGAAATTTCTTGTGATTTACGCCGAAGAAACTCTCTTATACTTGATATGGATCATAGAAGCCTCAATTCAACAACGAAAATTCTTATTGTTCAATTAAGGACTAATTCTCAACAACTTCGTTGTGAAACAGGACGCTGGAAAATGCCAAAAGAAGTGTGGGAGGAAAGAGTATGTATTTTTTGTTCTGCTAGAAAAGTGGAAACAAAAAAGCATTTCATTTTAGAATGCGAGGCCTTCAAAGGCAACAGGGAAAGTTATGTAGATATTTTGACAGCTAGCTCTTGGGATAATCTATTTAGCGAAAAATTTGTCGAAAAACTGGGAGCGCTTATTGTGAGACTTCACAAGAAAAGGCCGAATACATTAGCCACATGAAGAAGCAATCTATCCCATAAGCTTATCTTTAACATCCTGAACGTTAAAATAATTTTCTTTTTTCTTTCTTTCTTACAATATAACTTTTATATTAAATTGGTGCACACTCTCCACACCCAATGAACTAAAATAATGCATGAGAAAAAAATAATGATATATTTTTTTTTAAAAGTAAACCATCCTTTCTATTAACTTTAAGTAATTTTTAAGTAATTCAGCCTTTCTATAAACTTTAAGTAAAACCATAAATAAAATCCAGATAATTAACTAAGTATATGCAAAAACATTTTTTCAATATTTATTTCTCATTTTAACGATTCAAAATTTCTATGGTCTATGCATCAACTTGCCTCGTTGACATTATCCAATGAACAATTCAAAATCTCTATAAGACCTTCTAGATTGTCGAATTACTCCTAAATATACGTGTAATATGATAATCATATAATCTAAAATAAATAAGTGGCCGGCTTATAATTACGTAATTATAAACAAATTTCGGCCACTGAGTCTAGTAGCCTGCAGATTGCTACCTTTGTGCGGTGGGAAGGGGAGGTCAGGCATCCATGGCAATTGCCGCAGCAGCCGCCGCAGCGGCGCTCTCCAGCAACCAGGGAAGACGCTCTCCCCGGCATAATCAAGTATGCATTTATACTCACTGCAAATTCTTTATATTAAGGCTTTTGGCCTCTCAATTGGATTTCATTTGAGGTTCGCTACTGCTTGATTTCATTTTTTAGAATTTCAGCGGTTCTCTTCTACTTGAGATGCTAATTAACTGAAATGAAAAAAAATCTTATACTCTTGCACAATGCAATAGGCTATTCATTTTTTTTCACTTGGCTGACTAGAAAGCAACGACTTTCTTTCAAGTGTAGAGGGCAACATATAAACAACGATACAAGTGCAGGTTCTGGCAAAATGCCTCATTGAAAAGACGAATATATGTATTCAAAGAGAACTAACTTCATAAGGTTAAGAATGGTATATATGAAAACCTGGACATGTCTATATTTGGGCTTCATAAAATCTTTGCTGAGCCTTTTCTTTTTGATTCCAAGATGATAAAAAAAATCCCCGTGCAGGGAAATTATTAAAGAATTCAGACTTCTGTGATCCATAATCTTGTTTGTGAGAATAATTTCGGCAAAATCACATAAAAAAATCATTTGTCGACGCGTTTTGAACCAACCAATGTGGTAAAAAATCATTTGTTGACGCGTTTCGAACCAACCAATGTGGTTCATCGTCAGGACCACACTGGTCCTGACGATGAACCACATTGGTTGGTTCGAAACGCGTCGACAAATGAATTTTTATGTGATTTTGCCGAAATTATTTTCACAAAAAAAATCCCCATTTCCTTTTTTTTTGAAAATAAGTGATAATCAAGATTTCTCTTTCTATACTCTAGGTTTTGTTGTAGCTCTTTTAGATGAAATACTACCGATTATTACATCGGAGGCTTTTAACCACGCTAGCGTGATGGATTTGGGTTCTGTTTCTTATGATATAGGTATGGTATATGATCTACATGTTAGGTTTTCTATTATACCAAAATTCGCAGTCATTAGTAAACTTCTAAACCATTATTATTACTTTTTTTTAAGGGTCCTAGGGTGGATGCCAGAGTCCCAGAGTGGTGGTTAGTTTACTAGGTGAGTGTGAAAATCCATCACCCCCTCCAAAACAAATCGTGGAATCGAAACTGGGGCCAAGGCTCTGATGCCATGTTAAGGGTATTGAATTACTCACAAATTTGTGTAAAAGTATATAGAAAGCCTCCATTATATAGCAATGGAGGAGACCACTATTGGATAAGGATAACTATGATAACTTGGTACATGCAAGTCTCTACGTGAGCTTACAACTCACCATACTTAACTCATAAGAAAATGAAGCATTGGAAAAGACAAACTCCAACACCACATACATAAATTTGTAGAAAAGGTTGGACATGGATCATGATACGGTTGGGATACAATAGTTGTTAAAAAATATACAAATATGTATTTTACATTATACTAAATATATATAATATCAAGTAGAAGGTGATGTTGAGACGAGAAGGGCTGTCTGGTTTTATGGTTATAAAATGGTAGGAGCCTCTTGCCGACCTTTCGATGCTTCTGTTGGGAAGTGCTGTTAGGAACCTGATCCGAAACGGATCCACAATGAACATTGAACAGTTTGATGGCTTAGCTCAATGCAAAACACTTGTCAAAACTAGAAGATTGGCTATAGAAGTGAAGCTTGGGGCTATGAAGTTCATAATGAGGTTAAAGGATGTATATGATAGTGTAAGGGCCTACGCTAGTTAATATGCTATCATTCATCTCCAAAGTGCTGTGCTGCCATTTGAAGTACCACAATATAAAAATCAAAGGAACCTTGCACATGAAAGCTACCAGCCAAAGGCAAAGGGAGAGAAAGAACACTGCATATTTGGAGCAGAAGAGCTGGGGATGCTTGGCCTTCCAACTGATCCCAACAAGCCAACATTGCCTATAAACTTTTGCACACTTACAGAGAAGGGATTCTTTGGTAGAGGAGAGAGGGAATGCATGAAAACAATTCTTTGAGTTTGGAATCTTTGATGTTCTAGAGAGCCTAAACACCATTCCAATTCTACAATTGCCAGGAAATATAGCCTGAGCATACTCATTCGGTGTTGGAGATTTTTCTTTGCGTTTTGCTCCAGGGTAATCTTTGTGTCTATGGTCTATAATTGTTGTGTGATTAATGTTCTTCATCTACTTGTTTAGTTTCGAATCAGGGCACCCTTAGTCTAGCCTTGTATCTACTTGATAGGTGTTTCCTTGTTCCAGAGCTGATATGAGGATGATGATCATTTGATACACTTTGGGAGGGTTGGCACACCTCTTCTTGATGATGACGTCGTGCTCTAGGGTTGCCACATCACCCATGCAAACCCTAGGATGATGCATGGATTTTTGATGATGACATTTTGGATGGGGGGTTGTGGGTTCGAGATGCACCCATTCACTATGATGAGATGTCTTGGGGTGAGGATTCAGGAACACTCTTGGACCTTTTTGCCACCTTGCTTGATGGAGATGCTTCTTAGATGAGGAGTATGTCATGTTAGGGGGCTATTTCTCCACACACGTGGAAAAAGGATGTCATTTTATTATGTTTTATCATTATGTGAAACCATCTTTAGGTCGACTTGTGACCTATTAGTCTTGTCAAATGCTAAAAGTGATTTTTTAGGGCTTTTGATTGTAAATTAAGGGAAATTCAACTTGGTTTTCTTCCTATAAATAGAAGGGAGTCAAATTGCCTTGGATCATTGTCACACAGTCATTTCTCTCTCTCGAAAAGAGTGTGCACTAGTTATCTTCTTTTCTCTTGGATTGAATGGCTAAGTAGAAGTGCAAATTGTCTTGGGGAAGATATGTTTTGCATGCGGAAGGCTTTCTATGGATTTATGAAGCGATACTTTCTTGAATAGTGTAAGTTTAATGCTATTTTCTTCTGTTTTGCATGAAATTGCTGAAATTAGGGTTTGTCATACGCCATATTAAAAACTGCAACAACATTCATGAACTCTTGTTTCCTGTTCATTCATGCAAAACTTGTCGTCAAGTATCTGTCAAAGGGACTAGATTTGCACCCTTTGATCTTAAATCTCCTAAAGAAGAAAGTTGCCATGGTTTTAAAAGAGAAGTACCCTATCTGTCCAAGGTCTTCTTGCATAGACCTCGTCCTATCCATTGCCCAATTGACTGCAGGCACTATTCTTTGTGTGTTTATCAACTTATTTTTTCCATTTTATTTGATTTATGGTAAACTAATGTTAGGGTTTGGTTAAATCTGCATTTTATAGCATAATTTCTCCTATATGTTATTGTCCTTTAAGTACCAATTGCATCTATTAATGTTTAAAAAGAAAAATCTATCATTTTATGTATGTTTTATCCCCATTTATAGGGCTGACATCTAGATCTTATTTGCTGCTTTGTGCATTTTCAGTCATCAAAAGCACACTCTTAGCCCACCCCTTGTTTACCTCCTCTAATAGCCTCAACCCTTTGTTGATCTTATCATTAATAGGCTATTTATATAGCTGTTGTAACATTATGCATGCTGTAAGCCTGCTTTGAAACCCTAATTTACAACAGCATTTGCTAAGTTGATAGTGGGTAGTGGCAAGGTGTACTTGAACATTCATAGACCTTATGTGAGCCTTCAAAGCTTTTTTGGTGCTTACCCCTATCCCATCAACTCTCTTCACCTTGAACCTCTATTTATTGAAGATTTTCTAAGGTGTTTCTCTGCAAATTCCTTAGAGAGCCATTTGACTTAGAACCATAAGTCCTTTAACCTCTTAGTGTTGCTAGGGAAGCCTCCCTTGTGGGGATAATGACCAACCACGAAACAGCAGGGGAGAAAACACTTTGTTGATAGTGGTGGTGGATCCCATCCTTGAGACCTAGATTGCCTAATGAGGCTTTGTACTAGGCTACTAGATTTTGTGGTAACAATAACCATTGTTCATGTGAGTTTGGTTATTTCTCACTTGTTCTTGCCTTCAACCTGCCCTAGCCATCTCCTTGGAGAGGGTGTTCAACATCAGGTGGGCCTTTGACCACGCCAAGAGCAATTCTAGTGACACATGACATCCTTTCAAGTGGGGTGTTTCTCCTTCAACCCTTTTCCTTGTCACTCATCATGCTTTGTGTCTCCAATAAGATAGTGTGTTCATCTTCTAAGTATCCCTTCTAATTCGCAAATTGTCCGTCCATGTGGTCTCGTAGCCCTGGGTTTAATCAATGAGTGGAGTCTCCATCAATGATGCAATGCGATGATAATATAGGACAATGTGCAGAGCCTCCAAGTCCTCCCTACGACCTGTAATTATGACTGAGCTCCCATAGATTCTTGCTGTGTTTGTGAGCAAGATGCCGGTCAAAAAAGCAGAATAAGCCATGCATTTTCAGAGGTAACACTTTTGAAGATTTCTCGTGGAAATCAAATTAACCTCATCCAGGTTCTTTTCAACTATGTTGATGTGAAAGTAGCAATATTATTTCTGAGGTTGAGACTATTCTGATATTGTTGATTGATATCTAATTTCAGCTGATACAATAAGCATGATTGTGTGACACAACCACCCTGCTTGTTATAATTTTTGGATTTCCACATGGTCAAGGATTGCTTTCAGAGTGACTTGATATGTTGCTTAGGATTGCTAAGCTTCTTGCCTATGTGTTTTGTCTCTATTTCGTTTCACATACTCATCTATATAATTTCTGATGGGAATTTAAATTTGAGATTTATTTTCAGCTGATATCCAACTAAGAATATCATAACATTACATCATAATAAGCCTTTACGTCTTTGGTGTTATTTTTCAACATTTGTGTTTTAAACTTAAACTACTAGTATTTCAATCTGTATGTTCAGATATGTTTGTATGTGATTGTGAGAGACTTCTAATTTAAGCATCAACTTGAATTCTTATCAGGCAAATGGTTCATTTCAGAGTTACCATCCAAGGAATGCCTTTTTCAATGAGTTTTTAAGGAGCAAGCCTGAATTAATCAAAACATGCCAACCTGTGGAACGCGATTACTTGCGGCTGTTAATGACAAAGGCTTCAGTTAGACCCACTCTCATTGTTGAGGAACAAAATGCCGATGAAACCAAAAACGGTTGAATACGTTGTTCTTCCTCTTGCAGTGATCTTCCCTAATAATATTTTGTACAACAAAAAAGTGGTCTTTTGATTGTATCAGAAATCTTCTTGATTCTTAATGTGCCTTATCAATCAATAGAAGTGCTTGATTGGTGGCTTGGTTTGTAAACTTACTACCATATCAAACCTCTAGGTCTAATTCAGTGTATCCATCAATAGGCGGTGGGTTAGATCATACACATGTGCATCATATAACATAATGGATCTCAAACTTGCAAGAGAGATATGGTTTTTGGATTGTATTAAAGCGTCTCTTGAGATTTCAGTTTAATCATCAATCAATAGGAGTGCATGTTAGTTGGCTATCTATGAATCGATAAAAAATGAAAATATGGGTGTAGAATCACAGATATTGAGTCTTTAATTCCAGCTTAAGGTAGTCGTTTGGTTTTTAACACAAACATGCACATCATGTTATTTCCTTTCTCTCAATCTGCGACTGCCTGTGTTAAACATTAGGCATATAACTCTTTTGGCTACAATGAATCTGACTGGAAAATCAAGTATACTATGTTTTTTAGATGTAATTTGTAGTGAAAAAGAAGTTTTTTTCTTTGGTAATTTTGTTAGTGAAAATTGAACATGTTATTGTCCCAGTGTCTTAATTGCAAGTGCGGATCTCTCTATATGTTTAGTGCACTAAGGCAGTCTATCCTAGTAAGGACCACTGAAATGGTGACCATGACGTACCCCATCATGCCAACATGTTTAGAGTCTTAGACGATATGCAAACATATACATTGGTCCACCAATCAGAACACTGTCAACAACACAAACGTGTACATCATATTATTTCCTTTGTCTCAACCTGCAACTGCCCATGCTAAACATTAGGACATAACTCTTTTGGCTACAACCAATCTGACTGGAAAATTAAGTATACAATGTTTTTTTGATGTAATTTTTAGTGAAAACACAGTTTTGTTCCTTTGATAATTTTGTTAATGAATTTGAATATGTGAATGTCCCAGTTTCTTAACTGCAAGTGCAGCTCTCTCTCTAAGTTTAGTGTACTAAGGTAGTCTACCGTTGTAAGGACCACTGAAATGGTGACCTGTAACTATTGCCTGACAATAGTGCAACACTACTGACTTCATGTTGACCATATGGCCTGTCGTGATGTCTTACATTTTCTTCATTGAAGTTAGTGCATGCAATAAGGAAATTCTCTTCTACATCCAAACATAGTGTAGCACTGCTGAATTCATGTTGATTAATGGCCTATAGTGATGGCTTACATTTTCTTCATTGAAGTTAGTGCATGCAATAACTAGAGAATTCCTTACTACATCCAAACATCTTTGTATTCCATCATACATCAAACAGGTACTCTGGTATAGGTTTCATATGATTAGTAAGTAAGAAGATGGAAATTTTATTAGTGTCCAGAAGCAACCAAAACAGGTCATGAGGACTAGAAAGTACAAGAAGTCACAATAGCGATGTGGGAGTGCCAAAGGCAACTCCTACGCACAAAACAGATAGAAAGAAAGATATAGAGTACAGAGGGTCAAATCCAAAATGTGAATAGTAAAGAGGAGGAGGTATTGTTAACCCTTCCAGCAGGGGTACCTATATCAAAATTCTTAAGACTAGATATTAAAGAAGGGCAGAGGTAACAGGTGCCAACCTGCTATTCCTGCTTTTGTGGACCGCTCAGGACAATACATTCAGGGGTCAATTCTGCCATCCAAGGTGTAGACATTAAACTTTGTTATGCAGATAATGCTCGATGAACACCTCAGACCAGTGTGGAATCTACTAAAGGTAGACTATTTAAGCATGATTGCCGCAGTTAGAGTAGCCAGACTTCGATCTCCAGTAAAATACAAGTAAATTAAGTGAAGTTCTGGGTGAAAAGCGGGTCTTAGATGCCATTATATCCGGCAGTAATTTAGCGGGTGAACGTGAAAGAGAAGTCTGGGTATGTCATTGGATTTTAAATGTTCACAGAGTGAGTGGAAACGGCAGCGGCTGCGGTAGTCTGCATGGTCATGGCGTCCATGGTTATGGTGGCAGTAGCTGATCCTATCCTTCCAAGCTCGAACTCACATTGCTCTGACCCCTTGTCATTCTTTGCACAAGTTTTTATTCTGAGTTTGCAGGCAATAGGGTTCGATTGGCAAATTTCTCTATAGTGAGGGTTTCGTTTGGGGTTTGCTAAGAACAGTGATAGCAGACACCTCAACCAGTTACGGCACTGCTGCCTGCAGTCCTCCTGCACCAAGGGTTTTTCAGCCACAGGCAATTATTTCATGAATGTTCTTTCAATCCAACACAACAGCTGAAGGTCTAGAAATTGTTGTGGAGAAACAAAGAAATCTTATTGAACCGGGATTAGAGAGTAAATTTTCGCATCTGGGCAAGCTAGGAAAGGGAAAACCCACACTTGAGAGTAAATTCTCGCATCAAGGAGTTATTGAGCTCCTGCAGCAGGAAGCAACACTTTCAAAGTTGAAATCCATACAAAAATGTAAATTTTATTCTAAGATGCAAGTTTAATCTAAATGCAATCTAGATTCTAACCTACTATGAGAACATGATATGATGATGGTAGCTATGCAAAATCAATATGCAATGCATCATACATGAATATGTACAACATGTAATGTCATATATCTAGAAAAGGGGTGATAATGTTAGCTTTGACTGGTAAGGGCCAAAGTTCACCATCAAGATTAGCAATATAGAAATACCCAACACCAACCTTCCCATGGATTTTTACAGGAAGAGGATGATCATTGACCAAAACCATCTCTCCAACTTGGTGTTCCTTCATAGGTTTAGGTGTCCATTGCATCTTATGCTTTGATGGCTTTGAGGTGGGCCTTTTCAAGAGGCATACTTCTTGAGGAGGGGGAATATCAATGGGCTCAAGCAACTTACCTAGGTTTCTAGTCTTTGGCCATTGGTTGGGATACAAAAGGGATCTAAATTGTTTACATGAATGGGGAGTCGAGGTTCCCTATATAAGATGAATGGGGTTCTGTCAGGTTGAGGAATGGTAGCATAAGATAGATCCATTTGCAATTGGCCACCTATAGATGCACCTCACTTTCTAGATAACAACATGCCCCACACGTCTGGGATCTCAATCACAACCACATCCATTAACACAAATATATCTTTATTACGAGCTAAGGTAACCTTTAGATCTTTAATGAGCCCATGCACAAGAACGGATCTAGAGTCAAAACCACAAACATTCATGTGAGGTCTAGTAATTTCTAACTCTAATTGGTTCATAACTCTTAATGGCATAATGTTTGCAGCGGCCCCAAAATCTAGCATACAATTATGGAGGAGGAGCTTGTTTATGCACAATGTTAACAAGAATGGCTCATGCCCAGGATTGGTTTTGAACATGTGAATATTTGGAGCATAACGGGAGGATCTTCCTCATCATCTAACCCCAAGGTTTTCTTGACTTGCCTTCTTTGAACATGAAGTTTCACAATCTCTTTTATAGGTACTTGCATGGTCATTTTTTCCCACAGCGCTGCCAACATCAATGTCTAACTCAACCTCTTTAGCCTTAGTCTTGTGCTCTGGTTCACTTTCTGTAGCATTTTCTTGGGAAGGGGCTTCCTTAGAAATAGCTTGGGTTTGTTTGTCACTTTTCTTTGAATATTGCATCCCTTTGAACCTTCCACTACTCTTGGCTACCAAAACTTCCACTTTTGGCTCATCTTGACACTTGACTTGGTCCAATTGTGGATGAATACAATTATCAACCAATAGTATGTGGAACAGGCTATCTTAATCAACATTATTCAATTGCTCAACCTCCTCTTCACTTTCACTTTCATTTTCATCTTGAGAGATTTCTTCTTCCTCATAGTCTTGACTGGGATGTTCACCTTGTCTTATCATGTTGGTAGGGGCAAGGGTGTTTGGAACATTTTGTTGCGCAACACGTTTTCCTTGGTTAGTCTTCTTTGGAAAAGATTTCTCTTTGTTAGGTGGATTGTTCGGAAGATAACTATCCCTCCTTTCTTTTCAAGAGTTGCTAACTTATGCATGGTAGCTTTTTGACTAGCAAACATCTCATTAACTTTCTTAGCTAAGGTTGTGACCACCTCCTTCATGCTAGATCACTTCCAGTCTTTGTAGATGGAAGTTTTATTCTTAGATGATTGAAGACGTCAATACGAGATAGATTGATATTGCGATCTACCTTGAGGACAATATTCTTAGCATCTTCCAAGGTGGTAGGTTCTTTATCTCTCAGCAAAGAGGTAAAATGCCCATGGACACCTTGGATGAATTTTTTGGTTTAAGCTTATTAGGATTTCTCCATAGTTTTTATCAAAAAATTGAATATAATCATCCATAGTTTCACTCTCTATCTTATCAATTTTGAGAAGTTTGCCTAGAGCCACGCCTCCATCAAGATGATTAGCCCACCTTTTCTTGAAGACATCTTCAATTTGATCAAAACTTGTGATGCTTCTTGGGGGCAAGCGAGCATACCAATCCCTAACATTGCCTTCAAATGTCAAAGCAAATAACATCATTACAACATCTTCTTCATTAGGATCAATGTTCTTAGGACAAATAGCCCATATGAAATTATCAAAATGTCTTTCAATACTCATAACACCACTCCCATCAAACTTAGGCAACCACTCATGGTGTTTATGAGGCAGGGGAAGTGGAGCACCAGTGAATGCATCGAAGTTTAATGTCTTGAATGAAGTAGTATGCCATTTCTTAGCCCCAAGGTTATTGCTAGGACTAGCATTGGCATTGGTATTATTATAAGTATTGTGATCCATATTCTCAAATATATTTTGCCTAATAGGGGATGGAGTACGCTCACCTCTTCTTGTGGCAACTCTTGTTCTTGGAGCTATGTTGTCTCCGTAGAATTTGTAATCAAGTAATTAGGAGTCACTAGAAGAGTATCTATCTTTTCGCCAGTGGAAGTACCTCTTCAAATGATTCAATCGAGGAAAGGTAACCTGCTTTCTCCTCGGCAATGATGCCAAAATTTTTACCACAAAGTCTAGCAGGCCTTGGAGAGTAAAACCCTACAAGACGAAGAGCTAGACTAAGTGCTAACAATGGGACAATGGCCCACTGTCACCACAGCCAAGGTCCCTTGCTCTTTATGGACTTTCACCGACGGGAGGAGTCTCGGTAAGATAATGATCACCTTTAATAGATATTCTAGGGTTAAGGTGCAAGGTAATGGATTAGGAAATCTCATGGAATGCTCAAGGTTAAGATATGATCCTTCAAAAGGTGCTTCGCTCCCTATGAGAGATCTAGTAATGTATTGCGCAAGACCTATGTTTTTGTGAATTATCGTGGATGAAGGCACTTCCAAGATCAAGGCAATGAGGAGAAAGGGCTTCATATGATATACTTCACCAACTAAGTCACCTGACACGGGGATTCGAGATTCGTGGTGTTGGATTCGTACACGCTGACCCCCCGGAACAGGACACGTTAGGAGTAACTTAGGACACGTTATATATTATTTTATTAAAAA